>JAQQSV010000390.1:0-45610 GCA_028646515.1 Pseudochirops corinnae
ATTATTATTATTAACTACATCCAACTGGAACTTGAGATACACAGGCACTGCGGTTGGGAGATCCATCCTGCCCTACCGAGAAGTGACATAGGAGAGAATAGACTGGGGGAGGGGGGACACACTGGGATGGCTGTTTTGGGGCGGTGGGTGGGGGAAAGAGGGGGAGAAAATATGTAACTCAAAATCTTGTGGAAATGAATGGTGCAAACTATAATAAAATTAAAAAAAAATAAAAATAAAAATCATATAGAAATCCCCATTGAAAAAAAAAAGAAAGTATTATATAAAGGCAAATGTATTCGAGTTTGAGAGACCTTCTTGACACAAACGAGCCCATTGCAGCATGAATTCAGCTTCTGTGACAGAAATTTGCTTTTCCTGGTAATTGTGTTCTAAGGGTACCAGCATCAAAGCCCGTATCAGTGGTGAGAAGAAAAGTTTATTTTACTCAAATATTTTTTACAGATTGTTTCCATCTCAGAGTTGTAGCTAAAAATTCTTCTACCTGTGGCAAAATCTTTGAGATGTGAAGTGATAGTAGCAGTTGTGCAGAAGATGGTCCCATATCAGGGGCTAGTGACAAGACAGGACTAATCTGACTTGGTGATGGCGGTAGGGACAATGGTTCAGAAGACCTACAACTGTATCTATAATTGTGTTGTAGAGAAGTCTGTTGAAGACTATGAAGAGTTTAGGAATAGCAACTGATTTAGAAAGAAGCATACTTCCATCCAAAGGAGGAAGTAAGCCACCCTAGATATTGGTGTCCTGGACCAAAGGCCCATTTGCCTCAAACTAATGATGGCTGTTTTTCATCTTACATTCAATCCATATTATTGATTTCAATTTTTTTTGGAGGTCGGAGGTCAGGGCAATTGGGGTTAAGTGACTTGTCCAAGGTCACATGGCTAGTAAGTGCTTAGTGTCTGAGGCCAAATTTGAACTCAGGTCCTCCTGACTCCAGGGCTGGTGCTCTATTTACTGCACCACCTAGCTGCCTCTGTTGAGTTCAATTTTAAAACAACGTTAAACATTTTAAAGCTGTACAAGGAACTTATTCAGGTTCCATTAATAGTGCAATGATTTCTAACTTGTGGGCTACAGACTCTTGGGGGAGAGGTAGGGATGAGAAGCTCAGATTTATTGCAAAGTGTCTGTGAACCTGTATGTGTACAAGGTACAGTAATTTTGATCTTTAATCAACTCCAAAAAAATATGCAATGTGACTTAATAAACAAAGAAACATACCTTCTGTAAACCACATGAAACATACATCAGACATATATGTACTACTGTCAAACCTATAAGGATGCGGCTGTGATTAATAAAGTATAAATTCATTTGTAAGGGTTACTAAATTAACAGTAGCCTTTTGTCTTCCCGTATTTTCTCAGTCAATAGATACTAGTAACAGCACTAATTTTGGTAGTTATTAGTATTTTATGATATTACAAAGAAATTCTATGCTTCAAGATCCTTCACAATTTGACTCTAACCTATCTTTCCTTTTTAAAAAATTTTTAGTTTATAGATAGGGCAAAGGAAAATGCAGCCTACAGGATTTGTTTTGTCCTGTTTCAATTTCAAGGTATTTTATGGATTAGAATCTTCTCTAAAGTGTGGCTTATAAGCCCCCCTCAATATGCTCTGTTTTTTTTTTTTATCAGTCCACTAGATGATACATTTTGTTAGAAACAAAGAGATTTTAATTAAATAGCAATGTAAACAAATGAATATTATATTTCCCCTGTAATCCTAGAGTGAATTCTTTCCACTAATAATACATACACGATGGGAAGACTGACTCTTAATAGGAGTTATGTATGAGAACTCCACATATAGAGAACAAGTATGCCTGTACACTTAGGAGCATGTGTGACTAAGGCACAGTGATGGAAGGGCAATTCAAGCCTCCAATGCCGTAAAGCTGCATATATATCTTCCACTGATATTATCACATTGATCTCTGTTGGACCTGTTCTTAGCCACGCATAGCTCTCCAGTGCTCTCCACTAGGCATAGTTCTCAGTTGTTCTTCAATTGGTAAAAGTCTTTGTATCCCCAGTGCCTAGTAAAAGGACTTATACATAGTAGTGACTTAATCCACCACCACAATATTCTGCCCCAATCACATTCTGTCTGAGAGATTGTGAGAGTTCCCCCTCCAATTTTCTGCATTGTCTCTATTCTTAGCTATACAGGGTTTATTTATACAGGAAAATTTTAATTTAAAATTTTCAAAATTATCCATTTTACTCTTCAATACTGCTCTCACCTTATAATATGGTTGAAGGTCTGATACTATTGAATCTAGTTACTTTACATCTTTCCTCGCCTTTTTGGTTGAAGTTCCTGACCCTATGCTCTTCCAAATGAACCCTGTTATTATTTTTTTGACTCAATAAGATAACTTTTTAGTAATTTAATTGGAATGGCATTACATAAATAGATTAGGTAAATTGTCTTTTTTTATTGTATTAGCTTTATGCACAATAAATATTACTTCAATTATTTAGATCTAGCTTTGTATAAAAAGTGTTTTGTGTTTATATTCATATAGTTCCTGTGCCTTTTTTGGGCACGTATATGCTCATTTTTTAAATACTGTCTAGTTCTTTTATATTGTCTAGAACTATTAATTAATACGGCTGACACATAGTGTGGTTTCCCTGTTTTTCTCTTTTGATTAAATCTATTTTAGCTTTAACTTTGTCTGAGATCAGTAGCCACTTAATAAACATTTGTTGAGTTGTTAAATTGTTTAATAGCTGCTTTTAAAAATTGAACTGTGTGATGTAAGATATCTAGAATGTTTTCCTATTCTTTCCCATCTGAGGAGAGCTGATAGAAGACAAAAGTGCTGGTTGCTTTGACCTCATAAGAGGGAAATTTGTATGATTTCCAAAGGAAAGTACAATGTCCAGAATCATATTGAAGGTGTGAGGTTTATTATAAAGAACCTAAGAACCTGGGATTATTAGAAAGAATAATAGGGTTAGTTATTTCTTCCCCTCGACTGTCCCCAGTCATCCTGCACAGCTGTGACATATCAATCTTCCTTAAATACCCCTTTGTATGTGTTACCTTCAAAATTCTCCAATTTTTCCATCTCCTCCTAATCCTCCTTGATTGTAGAATCAAGTCCAGAATTCCTTAAACTTACATTCAAGGCTCTATACATTTTGTCCTTGACTTAATTTTCTAGCCTTATTTTCCACTCTTCTACATTTCTATTCACTATTCCCTGGATCTATTATAAGCATTTCGACCTTGACTTCTTTGCTCACATCATTCTTAGATTCCTCATCATTGCATACTCTCCCACACACTCTAACTACTTCTCTAAGTAGGCTCACCATACTTTCAAGAGTCAACTACATGAATATGTCTTGGTTACATGGCCTTGCTGTGCATGCAGGCATACTTGTTTCCTGTGTGTAGATTTTCTATGCATGATTCCTTTTAAAGTTCAGTTTTCCTCTGTGTATATTTTTTTTGTGGGAAGTGTTAGCTCAAGGTTTATGGGAGAAATGTTATATTATTCATTTATATATGTTGGTATTTAAGTGACACTTGAAGCCTTTCATGACTCCCTCAGCTTCTAATGTTCACTCCCCTCAACTCCTATAGCTCCTTCTTGTCTGTCCCAATTATCTGGCACTTAGCATGTATCAACTCTTAATTACCTTTTATGTATGTGAAAGAGAGAGCATCACGTGATGAATAGAACCATGGATGTGAAATCAGGAGACTTGGGTTTGAATCCTTTCTCAGATACTTTAGTAGTTCTCTAGATGGCAAAACAATAGCAGCTCCTTCGAGCCTCACCTTCTTCATCTGTAGGACCTAGAAAATAATATTTATTCTATTTTTCCTCATGGGGTGGCTAGGATGAAAGTGCTTTACAGACTTTAAATGTGAGTTATTATTCATGTAGAGGTTAACACTTTATGCTAGGAAAAATGCAGACCAAAAAGCAGTGATTTTGTTTCTGAGGGAATACGGGCAGAGGTCACTTACTTTTTCAGGCTTGTCCAGTGAGCCTAGCCTCTGTGATTTTCATGGTACATAAGGGAGTATTATAGGAGGGTGGTGGAAGAAATTTCCTTGCCATAATTTCCCCTGGCTCCTTCACAATTTTGCCAAGTGGTGGCCTAGGAAGTAATTAGATGAATTATAGGAATTAAAAGGAATTTTTTGATCATTGCTTGATAAGAGTTAGACTGAGAGGGAGTCCAGAGAAATAAAAGCAGAGGGTTCCATTCAAAAGACAGACTTAAAGTCTGCCTTAAGTGTCTCTAGCTAGCTGGCTAAATTTAATTGACTGAGTTAAAAAGAACAAAACAAAACAAAACAAAAAACCCTGAAGCTATGAGCTACAGAATCAACAGAACTCTATATTCTGTGGGGAAAGAAACTGTAATGCAGCTGAGGACCAGAAGATGGTAGTACAGAGTAATAGCCACAGGCGTAGTCCTAAAGATGCTCAACGGAGAACAACACGACAGAGAGAATAGAGGGGCAGAGGACCCCAATAGAGGAGAGGAAGCTTGCATGGTGATAGCACCAGAGGACAATGCTGGCTCTCTAGTGCAGGAGTTGTGAATTGCGGACTCCCATGTTTGGTGTGTGTGTGTGTCTGTGTGTGTGTGTGTGTGTGTGTGTGTGAGCCTGAGCCCCATCATACATTATTTTCCTGTATCATGCATGTTTTCTGCACTTGTGAATCCCTCCACTGGTGGTAGGGAATCCTGTAGGAGAGTCTCCTCTTGGGGGAATCTTGTTGTCTCTTAAACTGCAAGACTGTTTAATTAAGTGTCTTTTGCTTTGAACTAATGTCTTTTCTTGTGGGATTAATATGGAAGGAGTGGCACGGATTCTTCATTATTATATAGCTTCTTTCCCTTAAATTAGATTACAAGGCCTTTGAAGATAGCAAATATCTTATATCTCCCTATAGTTCCATGTCCCAATATAGGGCTCAAAATATGGAAACCATTCAACACATTGAGCTTCCTTCCCATTATTCTAAAAGCAATTTCTTTGCTAAACTGGCTCAGTTTTTGACAGCTCTGAAAGTTGTAAGAACACTCTCTCATCGTTGGTTCTGGCAGTTAATGCCTACCAACCTCCAGGACATTCTACTTCTTTCCTTAATGAGTTCAGAGCCTGGCTCAGAGTCTTCTTCTCTTCAACTCTTACCCTCATACTAGGGGACTTAAATGTACATATTAATATTCCCTCAAACACCTTAATCTCTCAGTTGCTCACCATACTCATGTCACATGATCTACTCTCCCAGCCTACCTCAGCCACACACTGAGATGATCATGCTCTTAATCTTGCTATTATTCATGAATGCATCAAGTTCATGAACTCTGAAATTCCCCTTATTTGATTACGACTTGTCATTCCACTTCTGCTTTCGCTTTGCAACCCTAAGTTTTGTTCTTTGATCACAACCATGACTTCCAATCCCAATTCTACAGTGCCTCTTCCAAACCTTTTTATCCTTTCTTTGATGTTCCATAGGTCTCCCTCCCCACTCACTCTTTCAAATGAGAATTTTGTTTCATATTTTACTTAAAAAATTGAGACCATACAACAAGAGCTCCTTCTTCTCCTCCCCCCCCCCAACCCAGATGTCTTCTGCCACCATCTCAACCCTTGCCCTGTTTCTTGCCAAGGAAAACTCCTCACTAGGCACAATTTATCCCATTCCTTTATGTCTTCTTCAGCAGATTTCCTTCTCCATCATCTTTACTTTCTTACTTATCTTCAATCTCTCTCTGCTTACTGGCTGCATCTGTACTTTCTGCAAAAATGCCCATGTCTCCCCCACCCTCAAAAAGTTCTCCCTTGATCTGTCCATCCCCAACTAGCTAGCTTCTCATATCTCTCCTCTCTTTGTTGCTACACTCCTCGAGAAGATTGTCTATAATAAGTGCTTTCATTTATTTTCTTCTCTCTCAACTTGCTACAGTCTAGCTTCTGACCTCATAATTCAAGCAAAACTGCTCTCTGCAAAGCTGCTAACAATATTTTAATCTCCAAACCTACTGACTTTTTCTCAGTTCTCATCCTTTTTGCTCTTCTCCTTGATGTTCTCTTCTTTTTTTGTGACCCTACTCTTTTCTGGTTCTCTTCTTATCTGTCTGACCACTCCTCAGTCTCCTTGGCTGAGATCTTCATCTAGATCATGCCCACTAACCCATGGGTGTCCCATAGGGCTCTCTCTTGGGTCCTCTTTTCTCCTCCTCCTATAGTATAGTATAGAAATAGTATAGTCTTTCCTATTTCATTTGGTGACCTTGTTAGCTCCCATGGATTCAATTTTCTCTATGTTGGTGATTTTCAGATCTATTTATCAACCTCAATCTCTCTGCTGATCTCTAGTCTTACATCTCCAGCTTGAATGGGATGTCTAATAGACATCTTAAACTCAACAGGTGATGGGGGCCACTTGATTCTAGCATCAAGTGTTAGTGGAGGACGTGAGATGAACCAGGCAGGCGGGTAGTTCAGGATAGAACCCCATTTATTGATTCTCTGAACGAGATTTTTATAGAGCAAAGAGACAAAGAAGATAACTATCTGTCATTATATTCCCATAACGTCAGGCAGACCTTGAAGGCTATCTTGTCCTTTCTTTATCTAGTGTCCCCATACAGGATAAGCAAGAATTCAGGGCACTCTGTTCTTTGCACATCATGGAGAATGGTGAGCCAGCATCCTGTTGGCCTGGGAGAAGCTGCAAGAAGCTGGCTGCTTCTACCTGCCTAACTAGGAGTTGGCCCTCAACAAACAGGTGCTAAACTGAATTTATTATCATTCCCCCAAACTGTCCTCTCTTCCAAACTTCTCTATTACTTTTGAGGATTTTGCCATTCTTCCAGTCACCTTGGCTTTCAATTTAGGTGTCACCCTTGACTCTTCACTCTCTCTCAACCCCCATCTCCAATCTGTTGCTAAGGCCTTTCAATTTTGCCTTTGAAATATCTTTTGCATCTCTTCTGGCACTACCATAACTTTTTTGCAGGCCCTTATCATCCTACACTTTTGACTAGAGCAATAACATGATGATTGTTTTCCCTGCCAACAGTCTCTCTGCACTCCAGTCTATTCTTCACTTAGCTGTTCAGGGAATCTTCCTAAAGCTCAAATCTGAACATGTCTCCCTTCTCCCCTACTGAATAAACTCCATTAGTTCCCTATCACCTATAAAATAAAATACAAACTCCTCTTCATAAGTTGTACCTCCTCAACCTTTCCAGTCTTCTTAAATCTTACACCACCCCCTCCCTCACATGCTCTTCAATCCAGTGACATTGGTCTCCTCGTGACACTGGCCTCCATAGGACACTCCATCTCCTGGCTTGGGACATTTTCACTGATTGTCCCTCGTGCTTGGAATGCTCTCCCTCTTCATCCCCACCTCTTCATTTGCCTGGATTTCTCCACATGCCACCTTCTACAGAAAGCCTTTCCCAAACGCTTTTAATTGTAGTGTGTTGTCTGTTATTATTTCCAACTTATCCTGTCTATAGCTTGTTGATGTGTATTGTCTTGAGAACAGGGCTTATCTTTTTGCCTTTCTTTGTATCCACATTGCCTAGCACATACTAGGCACTTAATAAATGTTTATTGACTAATTAAAAATAAAAAAGAGGTATAAATATAAAGCTGCCCTTTTCTGTGTCTGTTTTTCCTTTTACAAGCATCATAAATACTTCCTTGGGTTTTTCAAAAAGTTTAGTTGCCCAAGATATATTACCTCTATAAAGTGGGTTTAGGGAAGTTTAATAACATGCGAATTACTTGACTGTTAGGGAAGAAACAGGTCCATGGGGCTATTGATTGCAGGGATTGAAGTGAATGCAATGAGAAGTCATTGCAAGGATGTTTGCTAGTCACCACATCCACATGCCTACTCATTTAGTTATGATATTGTATGGAATTAGTCCCTTGTGGTCACCAAGGAGGCCTCTGAGAACCCTGGTAGAAAGCAAAGCAACATAAGCAGAAAGGAAGATGAAGTCACCATCTGCCTTTGGAGCTTATTAAGAGGAAAGACACTGCAGGAGCTGTGAGAAAAGGCCAGGGTCCTGTACTTGGTATATAGATTTATTAGGGGAGTTTAGCTGGGAATAACATCTCTCAAAAATTCAGGGTGTTGCTATGCATTGGATTCAAATAACACTTTATGACTTAAATGAGGAGAAACTTAGCTTTGAAAACTGGCTCTGCTTCCTATGAGTGGGTGTTATCAGAACTGTGAAGGAGCTAAAAAAAAATCTGGGATTAATTAGCCCCTCCTCTCTCCCAGCACCCCATATTCTAAGGCTCATTAAGGGTTTCCCCCTTCATCCCTGCTCCCCACCTTGCCTAGGAGGACAGCACCTGTTAGAAGTTTTTTATTCCAAAGTACTGGTGACTTTAATGACTAACCTCTCTTATGGGTACTTATTTTCAATTGATCAATCCATTAATAAGCATTTATTAAGCTCCTATCATATGCCAGGAACTATGCAAGGTATAAGAGACACAAAAACAAACTAATAAAGTAAATAATTCCTGCTTTTGAAAAGTGTATTTTGCCTTGGGAGAGACAGTGTGTATATATGACATGAGAATAAACAGCAAAAATAGATGTAGAATAAATTTAAAATAAATCTAAGGTCAATGAATGCAAGATAAGGAGGGAAGGCACTATCATTTGAGAGAGTCAGGCAAAGGCATAATGTAGATGCTGGTGCTCAAGTCATATCTTGAGGAAAGTTAGGGATGCTTTGAAACAGAAGTGAGGAGGGAGTGCATTTCAGGTATGAGACATGGCCAATTCAAAGATATGGTGAATGCTCTATATGAAGATCAAAGAGAAGTTCAGTTTGGTTGAACCATAGAATTTAGTTGCCAAAAATATACTACCTCCATAAAGTGGGTTTAGGACACTTGATAAAATGTGGACTGTTAGGGAAGAAACAGGTCCGTGGGGCTATTGATTGCAGGAATTGAAGTGAATTCCGGGAGAAGTCATTGCAGGGATGTTTGCTGATCACCACATCCACACGCCTGCTCATTTAGGAGAGCAGTGTGGTCAGATGCACAAATCAGGAAAATCACGTTGGCAGCTGCGCTGAGGATGGACTGGAATGGGGGAGAGACTTGAGGCAGAGAGACCCTTTAGTTCATTATGATAATAGACCAGGTAAGAGGTGATGAGGATTTGAACTAATACGATGGCTGTGTACATAGAGATAAGATATTGAGTGAGAGCGGTGTTTCGGAGACATATTTGGGTATTATTTGTATGCATGGGGTGAAAGAGAAGGAGAATTTGAGGACAATATAAATCTGGGAAACTGGAATAAAGGAAGTTTCAAACAGGGGTAGGTTAATGGAGAAAGATAGTGATCTCTGTTTTGATCATGTTGAATTAGAGATATCTATAGAACTTCCAATTTGAAATGTCTAGTAGGTAGTCAGCACTGAAGGAATAGAGCTCAGGAGAAAGGCTAGTGCTGGATATATAGATCTGGGAGTCATCTGCATAGAGATGGGCAGATGAAGTCACCCAGAGAATATAGAAAAGAGAAGAGGGACCAGGACAAAGGTTTAGGAAACATCCATAGTTAGAGAGATGATATGGATGACATAGGGGGCATGATGGATGTATTCCAGCAAAGGAAACTGAGAAAGAGTGATCAGATTGTAAAGGGTTGAGGGATATGAGAGAGAGGTAAGGAGTGGAGGCAACAACTACAGACAGCCTTTTCAAGGAGTTTGGCTGAGAAAGGGAGGAGAGATATAGGGTGATAGCTTAAAAGGTCTAGTCTGAAGGTGTTTTTAAGGATGGGGGAGGTTTGGGTATTCTTGAAGGCAGTAGGGAAAGAACTAGTAAATAGGAAGAAATTGAAGATTAGAGAGACAAGGTGATAATTGAGAAGCAAATCTATTGGAGAAGATGGAAGAAAATGGAGTTGAAGGCACATGTAGAGAGGGTTGGCCTTTCCAAGGACAAAGGCCACTCATTATAAGAAGCTGAAGCAAAGGAGAAGAGAGTAGGTGATGATGATTTTGATAACAATGTCTACAGCAAAAGGGTAGAACTCAAAATGAATGAATCTTTAATGGTGGAATTTTAGGCATGATAGGGCATGAGGCCACAAAACAGAAATGATCATAGTTCTTGTCCTCAAGGATCTTATATTCCGCTGGGGTAGGGGACAGGGACCTACAACATGTACACAGACAAGCAAATGTAAATAATCAGGAGGCAGAGATTGGGGACCACTAACAATTGGGGGCATTAAATCAGCAAAAACCTTTCATAGAAAGTATTGCTTTAACTGAGCCTTAAGTAAATTTAGGGATTGCTAGAGGCTTACAAAAGATTGATAGAAGCTCAATGACCCTTCAATATCTCCTTCTCCAGGGACTCTTTTTTTATCTTGCTACCAACATTGGTTTGCCCAGTTACTTCATTTAGCCACCATCTTGTCTCTTCCCTCTTGAAAACTTCTTGAAATATTCATAAGCAAATTTAATATATAAGGTTTCTAGGATACTGCATTTCTCCTTACCCCAATCTTATTTCTTTGCCATTCCTTTTGGGCACAACCATCCATCCCACAACCCACTGCATTTATTTATTTATTTATTTATTTGATTTTTTTTTTTTTTTTAGTTGACTTTTTTTTCTTAACACATATACATTTACTTGTCTTCTGGCTTGTTGAAGCAGTAGGTTAGACAACACTTGCCACAATAATGTCTGTCAAAATGGCTAGCCATAAAGACTCCAGCACCACATTCATCAGAAGGGCACTCTCGTAGTATGTGGCTAATCTTGCCATTCTCATCAACCTTGTAGTACTTCAGAACAGCAAGCTTAACCTTCTTTCTCTTATGCTTGTTCTTTTCGGGAATGGTATAAGACTTCTTCTTTCTCTTCTTGGCACCACCACGAAACCTCAGAACAAGATGAAGGGTAGATTCCTTCTGAATATTGTAGCCAGACAAAGTATGTCCATCTTCCAGTTGCTTGCCCGCAAAAATCAATCTTTGTTGATCAGGTGGAATACCTTCCTTATCTTGTATCTTGGCCTTGACATTTTCAATAGTATCAGATGGTTTGACCTCAAGGGTGATGGTCTTCCCTGTCAAAGTCTTCACGAAAATCTGCATCGTGGCACTGGGTCCACCTGTTGATGGCGTATCCAAAAGCAACCCACTGTATTTAAAACAGTGGGAATTTTCCCCCTTTCCCCTTTCCTGTAATATCCAGTCTGTTACTAATGAAATTTCAACTTGGCAATATCTCCTTCTTTGTCCTTTTCTCTTTATTTCCACTGTCATTTCTCTAGTAGAGAGGCTTATTACCAACCACTGGCCAACATTTGGTTGGGAAAGGGCAGAACAGAAATGGTTAATAGGAAGTTGAGACCCAAGATAAATGAGGAAATAAGATAGCAATCATCCTCCCTGGATGAATTCAAGTCACCTGGCCCTCATAGACTACCTCCTTAGGTAGTGGTTAGAATTGCCAGATGTGATTGCTGAGTCACTGCTAGTAAAACCTGAACGTTTATGGAGGATAGAAGAGGGACTGTAGCCCTGGAGAAGGGCAAATGCTCCCATTTCAAAATTGGAAAAAAGAATAGAGTCTTTAAGCTATAAACTGTAATTCAAGGAAGCTTGACCTTGTTTCCTTGGAAAAAGCTAGAACCTATCTTCAGTCCTCAGTTCTCTTTGGAACTGCAGGACATTTCCAGCTGCCTACAGGACAGCTCCCCAGGTATGTCTGGCTTGAGGTGCAAACATAAAAGGTCTCAAGGGGAAGCTCAGTTGAGCTTGTCTTTGCCACCTGACCCTGTTCCTCCTTCTGACTTCACTTCTCCTATCTATGTCATCAGTCATCAATTTTCAAAATGTTCAGGTTACCCCCTGACAGAGGAGTGATGGATAACGATCTTAAGCTGCAGAATGAGACATACTTTTGGACCTGACCAATGTGGGAATTTGTTTGGCAATGCCTATTTGTTATAAAGGTTTTCTTTTTTCCTTTCTTTTTCAATGGATCGAGGAGGGTAATTATGAGGAAAGAGGGGGCAGGGATAAAGTTGCCACCCCCCTTTCAATCCTCCTCCAAAAAAGGAATGAAAAGAGAGTCATTGAGATTTTTTTTTTTAAATGCACACAAGAGAACAGAAGGAAGACCAGAAGGAACCACAGACAAGCAGGATAGATTTAAAATTACATGCTGGATTTATTTATATGCTCAAAAAGAAAAGCAAGCAATACACAATATTCACAATTTACTGTACAATCCTCTCTGTTTCTCTCACTACTATGTTTATGGAAATGCTTATTTTAGCTGGCATTTGTTAATGTCAGAATAAAAAAAAATTAGTTAAAACTCTAATCACTTACTAAATCCTGTCAATTTCACTTCTATGACATCTGTCATATTCATCCTCTTCTCTGTTCTCACTGGTACAATCCTCCTTATCACCATCTGCCTGGGCTATTGTACCTGAGACACCTAATGTTTCACTCTTCACACTCTAATTTGTTACCCTTCTTGTGGCTGTCAGAGTAATTTTTGTCCTGGATAGATCTGGTCATATCATTTGCTTCTTAGCATAGAATTCTTAAATGGGTCCATATTCTTGATTATCTAAACCTCTTGTTATGATATTCAGGGACTTCTATAATATGGTACCACCATACCTTTCAACCTTTTCTCCCCACACTATGCTTGAACCATACTTCTCTACTCCATGGTTCCCTGAACATGATCTGTTGTTTTCCCTTCTCAGTCACCTTGCTCAACCTGGTGTCTATGTTCAGAATTCCCTTCTCTCTCTCTGAATTTTGAATTCTTTCCTATGTTTTAAAGTCCACCTCAAATATCATCTTCACCAGGAAGTTGTCTCTAATTGTCTCCTCATATTTAGTATGTTCCTGCTTGAATACGTGGATAGAGTGCTGGGTCTGGACTTAGAAAGACTCATCTTCATGAGTTCAAATCTGGCTTCAGACACTTACTAGCTGTGTGACCCTGGGAAAATCACTTAATTTGTTTGCCTCACTTTCCTCATCAGTAAAATTAGCTAGAGAAGGAAATGGCAAACTGCTCCAGTATCTTTGCCAAGAAAACCCCAAATGGGGTCATGGAGAGTTGGACATGATTGAAATGACTCAACAATAACAGTAAAACTTTGCTTTGTACATTTTTAATGCCAGCATGCATGGATACCATACCATATACTACATCTATGAATGAATTAATGAAAAAAATGTGTTTCTTACTATATGTTGAGCAATGTGTTAAGTGCTGGGGATATAAGAATGAAGACAGGTCTAGACTTTAAGGAGTTTATGTTCTAATGAGGGAAAGGAGATGACATGTCTAAAGGAGTGGTCACTGGTATGGATGTTACGATTTGGAAAGGTTCCAGGATGGTAAATGGAGTCATAGAAGGGTAGATTGACACTTCTTTTCTAGTGGAAATGGTGATATTGACTTTATTATGATTCTAGAACTAGGAAGTGGGGCAAGCCAGCACAGCATATAAGTGCAGCTGGTGAAAAGATGTCCAGGGAGTTGAGAGAAATGATTCTTTCTCTCTTCTAATAATACCCAATTATTAATTGGGATTAAGATTTTTCTTTCTATTTTCTCATTCAGAGAAATATCCCTGTAGGTAAATACAGCCAGTCTCTGAAGGATATTACCAACCTTGCCCAAAATTTACCCCACCTAATTCATTTTATCTAGGTAGAATTATTACCCAACCTAACTAGAAAACCTTACAAAGAGAATCTAATCTTGGTAAATTATGGCCTATTGTGTTCTACTCAGACAGGCTTGGATGGCAGGTAGATTCTCCAAGGCTGGGGGTTGTCTGGGAGTAATAGTGACTTAATAAAAGTCTCTCCCAGCTTCTCATTTGGATAGATCCACCTCTCTTTATGATATTCATTCTCTGACTAACTGTTAACCAGGGTTGATTGATGCCTGTTGGGAACACCACTCTCCCAAGGGAGCATAAGCATCAGGAGGTCTCCAGGAGGGGTCTTTGATTTATGAAAGTCAAATGACCATCCTTTTATTAATTATTCACTAACCTTAATTAATAAAATGATTTATTACCCCCAAATTTTGTCTCTTGAATTTTTCATTTGTCACAGAATAGAGTGGAGCATGACTGGAGCTGCCCTGAATGTAGTAGTCCATATGAAACATTCACAGAACAGTGGGACCCCAAGAGAAGGGATGGTGTATTCTGGAAATGAAGGAGTTTAGTTTTCAGAGGTCTAGGATCTGGTCAGAGTGGCAAGGTGACTGGAAGATGTATAGGGAGGGTAGGGTACCCTCCCCATAAAGGAAACAATATGGTTGTTCTAGAGCAGGACATTTTCTGATATGTAGAAGCATCTGACCTTTAGCTTGGCTATGTTCCCCTTGACTCAGCCTATGGTTTAAAATATAAAATCCTTAATATGGATTATTTCAGAAATTTAATCACAAATTGACTCCTTATGCCCCTATTCCATTATAAATCTCATCTCCTAGCCTGCACAACTAGGGAATGCAGAGGATAGAATGGAGTCATGAAAACCTGAGTTCAAATCCAGCCTCGGACACATTCTAGCTGTGTGATCCTGCGTAAGTCACAACCTCTGTCTGCCTCAGTTTCCTGCAAAATAGGGATAATAGTACCTATTTCCTAGGGTTGTTGTGAGAATCAAATGAGATAATATTTGTAAAGTACTTTGAAAACAATAAACTGCTACATAAATACTTTTTTTTGGAGCAGGGAATATAGGGCAATTGGGGTTAAGTGACTTGCCCAAGGTTACACGGCTAGTAAGTATTAAGTGTCTGAGGTCAAATTTGAACTCAGGTCATCCTGACTCCAGGGCCAGTGCTCTATTCATTGAGCACCTAGCCACGCCTATAACTGCTATTTTAAAAATTAATTATTACTTTAAAAAAAATCTCTACTTTCAGTTGGTAGGAGTGCAGCAAGATGGCTAAGGAGTAAAGGGAAACATGGGGCTTGATTTGGAACTGGCCTGAAGTAGTGGGTCCTGTGAGGTACTCACTAAGTGGGATGGTGGAGTCATATGGTAGGAGTTTTGGAGTTGAAGGGATTAAATCCTCTGTGGATAGTCTGTAGTCAGCACTGTTAAGTACTTGGTGAGAAGACTCCTTTGTAAAATTTTATTAAGAGTTGAATGCAATTCAGTGCCATACCAATCAAATTGCCAAAAAATTATTTTATAAGAGCTAGAAAAAAAATAATAAAATTCATCTGGAAGAATAAAAGATCAAGAATATCAAGGGAATTAATGGAAAAAAAAAACAAAGGAAGGTGGCCTAGCCATACCAGATCTAAAACTATATTATAAAGTGGCAATCATCAAAACTATTTAATATTGGCTAAAAAACAGAATGAGGGATCAGTGGAATAGGTTAGGTATACAAGACACAGTAGTCAATGACTATAGTAATCTACTGTTTGATAAACCTAAAGACTCCAGCTTCTTTGATAAGAAATTACTATTAGTCAAAAAC
Source organism: Pseudochirops corinnae (assembly GCA_028646515.1). NCBI lineage: Eukaryota > Metazoa > Chordata > Mammalia > Diprotodontia > Pseudocheiridae > Pseudochirops > Pseudochirops corinnae. The sequence goes on from JAQQSV010000390.1 coordinate 15,587, forward strand.
TGCTCAGAAAACTGGAAAATAGTATGGCAGGAGCTAGGCACAGACCAACATCTCACAATCTATATGAAGATAAGGTCAAAATGGGTACATGATTTAGACATAAGGGATGATGCCACAAACAAATTAAGAGAGCAAGGAATAGTTTACCTGTCAGATCTATGGAGAGAGAAAGAGTTTACAACTGAACAAGAGAAAGAGAACATTATAAAATGCAAAATGGATAATTTTGATTACATTAAATTGAAAAGTTTTTGCACAAACAAAACTAACGCAACCAAAATTAGAAGGAGAGCAGAAAACTGGGAAACAATTTTTATAGACAGTTTTTCTGATAAAGCTTTCATTTCTCAAGTATATAGAGAATTGAGTCAAATTTATAAGAATCAAGTCATTTTCCAATTGGTAAATGGATAGAGTATATGAAGAGGCATTTTTCACATGAAGAAATTAAAAGCTATCTATAATTATATGAAAAAATGCTCTAAATCACTATTGATTAGAGAAATGCAAACTAAAACAATTCTGAGGTACTACCTCATGCCTATCAGATTGGCTAATATGACAGAAAAGGAAAATGCTAAATGTTGTAGAAGGTATGCAAAAATTGGAACACATGCATTGTTGGTAGAATTGTGAACTGATCCAACCATTCTGGAGAGCAATTTGGAACTATGCCCAAAGTGCTATAAAACTATGCATACCCTTTGATTCAGTAATAATACCACTACTAGGTCTGTATTTCAAAGAGATTATAAAAAAGGGAAAAGGTCCCACATGCACGAAAATATTTATAGCAGCTCTTTTTGTAGTGGCAAAGAATTGGAAATTGAAGGGATGTCCATCAACTGGGGAATGGCTGGACAAATTGTGGCATATGAAATAATGGAATACTATTGTTCCATAAGAAATCCACAGGCAGATTTCAGAAAAACCTGGAAAGACTTGCATGAACTAATGCTGAGTGAAGTGAGCAGAACCTGGAGAACATTATACACAGCAACAGCAACATTAGCTCTTCTTAGCAAGGCAATGATCTAAGACAATTCCAAAAGACTTGTCATGGAGAATGCTAACCCCATTCAGAGAAAGAACTATGGAGTCTGAATGTAGATTGAAGCATACTACTTTTACTTTGTTTTTTTTCTCATGGCTTTTCCCTTTTGTTCTGATTCTTCTTTCACAATACGACTAATGTACAAGTACAGTTAACATGATAGTACATGTTTAATCTATATCAGATTGCAGGCCATCTTGGGGAGGGGAAAGGGACGGGAGGGATTCCAGACTAAGTCAGTCTACTGATCTCAAGTATATCTTTAAAACCTACTCAAGGCCTCCACACTGCTTTTGCTGTTAGTAATGGTTCTGGGATCTCTACTCTTTAACCTTTCCTTCCATTTCCTTTTGTTTTTCTAATTCAATACAATCCAAAATTCCTTAAGGCTCTGCCATAAATGGGGCCCTGTTCTAGGCATTGAGGGAAATATAGGAGGTAAAACACTGAAAGTTGGGCTGCCAAGGTTCCAGGCACTACTATGCCTCCAACAATACTGTCATTATCAGTTAGCATTTTTATTGTTCTTTCAGGGTTACCAAACACCTTCACAGGAATGGGTGGGGGGCATTGCAAGGATTTTGAAAATGAAAAATAAGTGGAATCTGAGACTCACACAGGCAGTGACTTGTCCTTGTATAGTGAAAGTACCTGAAATAGCTGGTTACTGCCCTGAATCCCATCCCTCTGGTCTCCGTGGCCCACCATTGTCCCTTTTCTGCCCTTGTACAGAACTCATCCTCCTCTTTCTCTGCCCATCTATGTGGCTGCACCCCAAGCTCTTCTTGACTTTTTCATTGGGTTAACATCTGATCTCTCTCCAAGAAAAATAATGAGGCCATTTAAAAAGGTGATTGGTTTAAGTGCTTTCAATAACCTTGCTCCAGACTGATGCTCACCCACATGCCCCTTGTCTCATCCTCTGACCCAGTGAATTCCTTAATGGATTGTTGGAGAGGAAAATGGGCTTGAGTTCAAGGGTCTGCTATATATGTAATTACAGAGGATGGGTTTGTTTTCTTACTAGTGGAACCATCTGTGGATGTTCAAATAATATTCAAAGGACTGACAGAGGAAGAAAGGAAAATACAGTAGTTTGGAATGACAGACTCCAGCCATCGTACCCAGCTGATAGATGTCCAAAAAACCGACATGACATTATTTACATTTTGACAGAATTTGTGCTGTCATCATATGAGTTTACACTTAGATAGATTGCCCTTTACTGATGGTGACAAAATGCTTTTACTTATTATCTCATTGTGTTGCTTTATAGTCTACAAAATACTTTATTAAATACATCTTATATGATTTTCTCACTATCATCCTTGGGAGGAAGGCCATGAACATATTATGATCCTCATTTCAAAAATGACAAAATCATCCAATTTTTTTTGGGGGGGACAGGGCTGGTCACAGCTTCAGCTTGTCTAATGCTTTTTCTATTAGGCCATTATATTTTTCTAGGGAGCTCAAAATTATCAAGGCTTAGTAGGCATACATTTCTATCTAGGGGGGAGCCAAATGGTACAAGGGAAAAGAACTTTGAATTAGGCCTTCTAGGCATGACGATTGCCAGGCACTGAGACGAGAGATGGAGAAGAAATCTGGTGGGAGTGTGGAGAGGAGAGTAATGTGTTGAAAGACTGAAAAGTCAGCCAAAGTTCAGGTTGTGAAGATCTTTAAATGCCAAGTAGATGAATTTATGGGCAGCTAGGGGTGACTGAACAACAACAGTTTGCATTTGATCCTGGATATAACAGGGAGCTGATGGAATTTATTGACGAAGGGGCGGTGGGGTAAGATGGTTGTACCTAATTTAGGAAAATTACTTTGGAAGGGATCCCAGGAAAGTGATACACTATAGAGGACTGCATTTTATTATAGTCAACTCTAAGCCATTGAATGTAGTTTATAAGCTTTGTTAGCAGTTTTCTGCAATCAGAACAGTGGCCCTTCAATTTCATTCTGTCAGCACTTTTCCGTTATGTGTACCAAATTGTTTTGTTTTGACATTACTGATGGCACTTTGCTGTCTTCAGCCTTTGTGTGGGCTAATGTGAGAACCTAGAATAATAAGCAGCAAATGCAAAAAATACTTTAAAGTAGAGAGCTTAATTAAAACTTGGAGGCCACCATGACTTTAGTTGAAAAATGGCTAAGAAATGGAACAGATGATGTGATTCTGGGCGATAGTGAAACCCTGGAATGCAGTGGAATGAACACTGAGTTTAGCATCAGATATTTTGGTTCCAATATTAACTTTGCCACTTAATAATAGCTGGAATTTATGAAGCGCTTTACAAATGTTATCTAATTTTACCCCCATAATAACCTCTGACATTATGATTCCCATTTAACAGATGAGAAAAACAAGGCTCTCTGTCACACAGCTAGTATGGGGCAAAGGTAGTTTTCACCCAAGGTCTCACCTATCCCACTCTCTAAGAAGTTGTTCCAAATTTAGTCTTTTTTTCCTAAAATCTTTCGTGACACCCACTCTACCTACTTTCTTAGCTGAGGACTTTGTTTCATACTTTACTGGGAAAATAGAAGATTTTGCCATGAGTTCACTCTTCCCCCTTCTCTTCACCTCACAACCTTCTGGCATCATCTTTTATTCTTTTTTCCTTTATTCCAGTCTCTGAAAAAGAGGTGACTCTTCTCCCTTCCAAGGCAAAAGCCCTAAATATATACTTTATCCCATCCCATCCCATCCCATCCCATCCCATCCCATCCCATCCCATCCCATCCCATCCCATCCCAACATCTCCAGCAGACTGCCCCAGCTATCATCCCCCATTTTTGTATTATTAAATATCTTCTTATCTACTTGTTCTTTCCCTGCTGCACTCAAACATGCTCATTTCCTCATCCTTAAAAAAAAATCTTACTAAACCCTTTTATTCTTTAGGGGTATCATCCTCTATCTTTTCTCTCTTTCTCAGTCATACTTCTTGAAAAAACTGTCTATACTCCATGCCTCTGATTCCTCTCCTCTCATTCTTTTCTTAACCCTTCGCAAACTGTCTTCTGACTTCATCAATCAACTGAAACTGACCTTTCTAAAATAATCCATTACCAACTGCAACAAACTCTTTTTAATCTTAATTCTTCTTAGCTTCTTTGAAATTTTTGACACTCTTGACCACCCTCTCCTCCTGCATACTCTTTCCTCTCTGGGTTTTTTTGATAATCCTTTCTCTTGGTTCTCTTCACATTTGTATGGTTTCTGCTTTGCTGCCTTAACACCTAATGCATGCCCCCTAACTAGTTCATCCTCAACTTCCCATTCATTCACTCCACACAGCCAATATGTTACCAAATACCGTCATGGTTCTCTCCACAGCGTCTCTTGCATCGTACCTCTCGCTCACTCAGCCATCACCCTAGTTCAGGCCCTCACCATCTTTTGCCTGAACTATAGCACTTGCCTCTTATTTGATTTCTTTGCCTCAAATCTCTAACTTCCCCAATTTATCCTGCACACAGACGTCAAACTGATTTCCTAAAATACAAATTTGACATGTCTCTTCTCCACTCTATAAGCTATACTGGTTCCCTATTACCTATAAGAACAAATATGAGCTTTTCTAGTTAGCATTTAAAACCTTTCACAAACTGGACCCAAAAACTACTTTTATGGACATATTTTACACTACTATCCTCCATGCACATGGAAGGCCAGCCAGACTGACTTTTTTGCTGTTCCTCATCTCTCTCACTTCTGGGCTTTCGCATTGGTTCTTCTCCATGGTCAGAATGCACTCTTCTCACCTTTACCTCTCAGGATCCCCTGATACTTGGAAGGTTTAGATTCAGCACTATCTTGTACATTAATTGCCTTCCTAATCCCTTTACCTCCCTAGTGAAGTCTCTCCTCCAAATCACTTTGTATCTGTAAAATGAGGGGGTGGGAGCAGAGGAACTCTAAGTGCTCTTACAGCTCTAAGTGATGAAAATAATCCTATGAAACAAAGCAATTTATCATAGTATTTTGCAGCAATACTTTTAAATGCATCTGTAATATAATGTCTATCTTTTAAATGTTATTTGTTTTTTATTTTATTTTTTCAAGTATCAAACATTATTTTTCTCCCTCCCACCTCCCCCCACCAATGTAGAAAGAAAGAAACAATACAAAACTTCTCTATTTCATAAGCAGACTCAAGCACAACATGTTCCTATATTTGTGTTGGAGAGTGGTATATGATTGAGCTTTGTTGTTTGGTCAAGTAGGTTATGTGTATCCACATGGGTCTGACTAGATGCAGCTTGCAGGGAGGCAAGAATAGACATCTTTAAAGTCTCATCTCCCACACTTCTCCAAGGGAGACTTAGATTATTGCAAGGAAGGGAAGCAGGAAGGTGGGGACAGAGGCCACTCTGCTTTCATTGGGGATGGGGCTGGTATTCCTAGGCTAGAATTATATCTATCTATTCCCTCAGGGGAGTAATCTAAGAGGAAATAATTTTTAGGTCCAAGTTGTACTCTTTATTGCTATCTCTTAATGGGAAAGGAAGGCTCTTGGATTCCCACCAAATGCCAGTTCCATAATGAACACATATAGTAAATAATAAAGAAACCCATTTATCCAAATTAATAGCAAAACAGAAATCAGAGAAAGTATACATAGTAAAACATTCACCAGATAATATAGAGTGAAGGCGCTCTCCCATTGGAAGTGAGATAACTTAGCTCAACTGAAAGAGAGTCCCAGATCTTGCCCACAGGCAAGTTTCCTGAAGTCTCAGTGTAGTAGCTGGGGATAGGGACATGAACAATGCTCTGGCTCCTCTACCTACTGGCTTTTTCCCAGAGTCTTTCTCTTTCCAGGAGCCTGAACCTCATGACATCTTTCTCAAAGTCAGAATACCAGAATCTCACTTCTCTCTAGCTCTTACCACCTCTACTCTTCACATCGGTGTAGAGCACTGAGTAACTAATCTACTTCAATGAATAGCGTTATGTAAATGACCTTTTGAGCCCAGAGTTATGCTGGTCATGTCCAAAAATGTGTTTCTCATTCTGTATATTAATTCATCATCTCTCTGTTGTGGGCAGAGCATATTATAAGGATGCTTATAAAGCAATATAAGAATACTTACATATAAGAATAATTATTAAAAATACTTAAAAGCATTCTTTTTAAGTCCTCTCAAATCATGGTTGGTCATTTAGTCAATAAGAATTCTTGTCATATCATTTGCTTTTATAATATTGATACTAGAGTATGTTATCCTTCACTCTACATCAATTCATATGTCTTTCCAAGTTTCTTTGAAACCATGTTTTTCTCATTTCTTACAGCACAATAATATTCCATTATATCCCTATTACATAATTTGTTCAGTCATTTAAAGTTTGCAAAGAGCATCACATGTGCTATCTTTTTTGATCCTTATAACAGCCTTGTGATAGAAGTGATGAAGGCATTATTATTTCCATTTTACAGATAGACAAACTGAGGCTGGGAGAAGTTAAGTGACTTGTCCAGTGCCACAAAGCTGTTAATTATCAGAGGCAGACGTAGACTCTATTGTCCTACTTTGGTCATGCAGCCAGTCAAAGGAGGCTACACCTACCCTTGTGCTAGGAGTGATGAATGCCTCCATGTAGGATGAACTGGGAATGCTCCAAAGGCCTGGTTACATTGTCTTATTTATCTTTTTTTTTTCTTTTTTAAAGTTGAAATGAATGTATTAGCTTATATTTAATTGTTACAGTAATCATTTTCTCATTTAAGAAGCTGATAGTTCATTTTTTTCATGCTGTTATGCATCACAAAATTGTGGATCAGATCTTTTAATATGATTTAAAAGGTTTTAAAAAAATATTTACTTATCTTTTGGTTTTACATCATCTTTCTTTCTGATATCCCTCTTCCCTCATCTCCACAGAATCATGCCTTGTAACAAAGAATAAAAAAGAGGGGAGAAAAATGAAGCAGTTCAACAAACCAGTGAACACATCCATCAAGTCTGAGTGGATATGCATTGTTCCATGTCAATAGTGTACCACTTCTGCAAAGAGGGAAGAGATGGAGGGAAGGAGGCACATTTTCACATTTCTTCTTTAAGGTCAGGTTTGGTCATTTTAATTATATAACATTCAGTTTATTTTTCATTCCCTTTCTTTACATTTACCCTTTATTACTTATTGTGTATATGCTGTTTTCCTGGTTGTGCTCACTTCATTTTGCATCAGTTGCTATCAGACTTTCCATGCTTCTTTAAGTTCTTCATATTCATCACTTCTTATAGTGTAGTGATATTCCATTGTATGAATTTTTATCATTTTTGAAGAGGTTCAGATAGAAACATTCCTGGGAAAAGGTATTTTCTTCATTTTTCCTCTTTCTTCCTGTGCCTGTGATTTCACTGGTATAAGGAGGCAATAAGGATCACCGTAGATAGAGCCCTGGGCCATGAGTCAAGAAGACCTGAATTTGAATCTAGCCACAAATATTTAACTAGTGGTGTGACCCTGGGCAAGTCATTTAACCTCTACCTCCCTCAGTTTCCCCAGGTATGTCAGCACCTATCTCCCACAGTTATTGTGACAATCAAAGGAAATAATATTTGCAAAGTATTTAGAACAATTGCTTGGCACATAAATATTTTCTCTCTTCCTCTTTCCCACTCTCCTATCCTCCAAACAAGTTGTCACTGTTCATTTCATAGTTTTAGAGGGTTGTTCTGGGGCACTGCAAGTTTAAGTGACTAGTCCAGTGTCATAAAGCAAGGAAGTATTAAGAGTGGGAACTTGAAGAAGAGTCTTCTGGAATCCAAATTCAGCTTTCTACAATATTCAACATCATCTCTTCTTCTTGTATGGTTGCCCATTCTGTAGACAGCCTAGTTTTCATAAATGGTGCATGGGGAGGGGGAATTTATGAACACCTACATAATTGATTCTTAGAAACAGAGCATTGATTCTTTAAGCCACATTGCTGTACTGACAACTTTGCTATTTTCAGCAACAATAACTTAGTATGGGGTAGGTATGGTACTTCATCAATATCTCATAAAGCTGGAAATCATCTCTCACCACCTGGAATCTCTGTGCTATTTAGAGGAACATGTGTTAAAAGGGTTCCTTTACATGAGCCCTTCTAGCCAGGTCTTAATAACCTGAAAGGCCATTCGGACATGACTTAATGTACTATAGAAAAATAAAGTGTCCACATGTTCTCTGCTTCTCAGCATGAGCCAAAGAAAAGTCTGGAGTGTGCACACACAGCCCTTTAGGGGGGAAAACTGGCATAATGGAACAAAAATCAAAATTAGACTTGATGATCATTAAATAATTTTAATATCCCCAGCATGGAATATGTTCAGGTGGAAGTTGAAGTTATGGGAGCTTTCTGTGGAAAGACAGTTGATAATAGACAACCTTCATAGCTGTAACTAGCACTAGGCAAATAGACTTTTGCCCCCAGAGTACCTACATAGGGGAATGTCTTTCTCTATGGGTGAAAACAGCTCCTGGACCACCCACAGCTTTCAGAGACCCCTCATTAAGGTTAGGGTCTAACAACTCCTTTTTCTGAATGGTATCAAACCTACAGTTGGGCATTCTCTGGGATGCACTGAAGCTAGCTCATATTGGCTGATAAGAGGATTGTTAAATTTTCAGTATGAGCATTTAAATCTCAGAAACTGAAAAGTGCTACAAATCAGGACTTATTGTTTCGTTGATTGGACTTAAAGAAGTGATGAAGAAAATGTTAATAGTGCAGATTAAACTACATCTTATGTGCAGTTTTTTTTTTGAAGAGCCAATTGTTAAAAATTTACTAACACACCCCTGCCCCGCTGCTGCTCCCTCATACCCAATTATTTTCTTGTCCTCCCCACCCAGTGAGATAACATTACTATTCTCTATTGTTCACAGCATCAGTTTAATTCCTAATAATAAAAATAATAGATTAGTTTCTTTTAATGACCTATTATGTATCTATTGTTCATTATCCAAACCTTTTATGAACTGTCAGTATTTTTAACTTAGATCATCTCTTGGGCAACTAGTTCTGTAAGTTAATTATTTGCTGTGTAAAGTAGTAATGTGACATTTTAAGCTTTTTGATGTACAGAGTTCTTGGTATTTGTCAGTCAGCAAGCACCTAGGATGCCAGAACTAGAGGAGAACTTGGAGACAGTAATAATGATGGTGACAGCCAATGTTTCTATGGTGCTTCAACGTTTATAAAGTACTTTTCTACAATAATCTGGTCACATGGATTGTATATGACCATCCTCATTTTATAGGTAAAAAGCCTGAGCATCAGGTGAAATAATTTGCCCATGAACATGGAGCTTATAGATGACAAAACCAGGATTCAAACCCAGATCTCCTGACTCTAAGTCTGGAACTCCTTCCTGTACTTACTTGATCATTTAGTGTTCATCTTCCTCACTGTACTGAGAATGAAAAGGAGGGACTCAGTGAGAGAGTACCATGGTCACACAGGGAGCCAGTGGCAAAAAATGCCTTCTGTTTTATTTTTGTTGAAGCCTAATGCTTTCTTTCATATAGACATTATGGAAAATCGCTCTCCATGGTCCTGAGAGTGGTTTTTGGGCCAAAGCAATTGCTAGGCAGAGGGCTTAGAGGCTCTTCCTGCCCCTTACTGAGCCCACACATGCTTCCTGGGAAATTGAACCAAGGGCCATGTACTCTGGTGTTACCTAACATATTCCCTCTTCCACTGCAGGACCATCATATAAGAGAAAAGAATAACATCATTTCAGAACTAGAAAGGATCCTGAAAATCAATTAGTCCAACTTCCTCAAGAGACTCAGCAGGAAACCGAGTCTGGAGTCAAAAAGCCAGGGCAAGACAAAGCCAAAACAAGAAATCTCAGTGCAAAGTTCTGAAGAAAGGCTGTGAGGGAAAATGTGCCATATGTTGCTTTTTTGGAAACTACTGTTTTAACATCATAAAAATGAGATAAAATTTAAAAGGAAAATGTGAAAAGCCTTACACCTGGAGTCAAAGAATCAGTGCAATGCAATTCAATCCAACAGCTTTTACAAAACATTTATTTATCTTGAACCAGATATAATGTAAGTACAAGATTAAGGGGAAGAGTAATTGGATCACTGTTGGTCTTGAAAAATCTGGGAGTGTTAGTGGACAAAGAGTTCAATATGAGTCAGCAGTGTGATATGGCAATCAAAAATGCTAATAGAATCTTTAACCAGATTAAGAAAGCCATAGTGTTAGACTTTATCAGAGGTATTGTGTTTAGTGTTGGGGAAAGGAAGGAAATAAATATTTATTAGGCACCTATGATATACCAGGCACTGTGCTGAGCACTTTACAAATGTTTCCTCATTTAATCTTCATAACAACCCTGTGAGGAAGGTGCTGCTATTACTCCCATCTTACACTGGAGGAAACTGAGGCAGACAAAGATTAAGTGACTTGCACAAAGTCACACAGCTAGTGTGTGTCTGAGACTGGATTTGATCTCAGGTCTTTCTGACTCCAGTCCCAGAGTTCTATCCACTGTGTCACAGTTCTGGGTGCCACTATTTAGAAAGGACATTGATAATCATTTGTTCTTGTTCTACTAGCATTTATAAAGCACTTTAAGGTCTTGTAAAGCAAATATAAAAGTATTCTTGTTTGATTCTCAGAACTTGGTGAAGTAGGAGTTATTATATTCATATTAGAGATAAGAAAACTGAGACAGTAAGTGACTTTTTCACAGTGAGATAGATAGTATGTGGTAGAGAATTGAATTCAGATCTTCCTGGACTAGTAAATATGTGATATAGAATTGAATTCAGATCTTCCTGGACTAGTATCTGGTATAGAATTGAATTCAGATCTGCCTGGACTAGTAAGTATGTGGTAGAGAATTGAATTCAGATCTTTCTGGACTAGTAAGTATGTGGTAGAGAATTGAATTCAGATCTTCCTGGCTCTAAGTTCAGTGCTCTGCCCACTGGAGATCATCTGAGGACACCAACTAAGATACTGAAGAACCTGGAGTCCACCTTCCTCCAGCCTTTGTTTTTCATTCTGTTCTATTCTGTCCTGGTCTTTCTGGTCTTTCTCTATTCAATTATATCTTATATCACTTTATCCTTTTACAACAGACAACAATTATGTTAGAAGCTTGATGACTCATGATTGATTGAAGGTGCTAGAGACATTTATGCTGAAAAATGAAAGACTTAGCAGGCACATGTTAATTGTCCTTAGGTATTCATAGGCTTTCACATGGAAGAGAGATTAGAGTTTGTTCTGGTCAGCACAAGAGGACAGAACTAGGAGCAGTGGATGAAAGTTGCAAAGAGACAAATTTATATTTTGAGTCGGGAAAATCTTCCCAACAATTACATCCCTACAAAAGTTGCCTTCTGAGGCTGTTGATTTTCCCTCATTGGAGGACTTCAAGCAAGGACTGGAGACCACCTGTTAGGAAAGCTGTAGAGGGGATTTGTGTTCAGGGGACATCTGATCACTGAAGAAGTCCCCTCCAACTCTGAGATTCTGTCATTTAATCATAATTATAATGATAACAGGGGTGACTAGGTGGTGCAGTGAATGGAGCACCAGCCCTGGAGTCCAGAGGACCTAAGTTCAAATCTGGCCTCAGACACTTAACACTTACTAGCTGTGTGATCTTGGGCAAATCACTTAACCCCAATTGCCCTCCAAAAAGCAAAAACAAAAAAAAAATTAAAAAAAATTATAATGATAATAGCTAGCAATATAAATATATAAATATAGATATAGTGCATGCGAAAGTTTGCAAAAAAACACCCTAGAGAGTATGTGCTATTATTATTCCCATTTTACAGATGAGGAAACTGAGGCAGACAGGTTTAGTGACCTTTTTGGAATCATACAGATAGTGTCTGATCTGAATCTGTCTTCCTGACTGCAAGTCTAGTACTCTCTCCACTGTGGCACCTAGTTGCCTCATTTCTCTGGAACCTTTCTACCAGAAGCTAGAAAAAAGTAAAATATGTTATATGTGAAGACTATAATATTTCCAAGAGATCACAATTAATTTACTACTGAATTGTGCTTCTGTGTGGGTAGATCTTTTTTCTTTTTTCCTTTCCTAAACCCAGGAAAATCATAATTGTTCACATCTCTATAGTATTTTGTAGTATATATAATGCTGATATATGCATTATCACATGTGAGCCTCAAAGTTTTGTGACATAGACAAGACAAGCATCATAATCTCCATTTTAAAGATGAAGAAACTATGGTTCAGAGAATTGAATTGCCCATGGTCACACAGCCTAGCAAGTGAGAGAGCCAGGGCACTTATGTAGGTCTCTTCAGTCCAGCTCTGGTGTTCTTGCCTATACACCTGCTGCTGGCCATTTTGAGTGCAGATCAGATTCTAGGACAACAGGGAAAATTGCAGATATGTCTCATTGGCAGTTATGTTTCCATTCCTTGACCAGTGGATAATTTATCCCAAGAATTTCTCATTTAGCTGGCAGATGCCAAGCTAATGACTAGGGATCCTTGCCATACACAGCAATATTTCCCCCCCTCCATACACCACAGAAGAAATATAGGCTGCTGAAGGCATTGAAGCCTTGGCTGGCAACACTTCCAAATGTAGGTCAAACCAGATTCAAATGTAATTGGGAAATATTTAACAGAACAAATAAAAATATGATGGACGTATAATGTTAATATGTTATTTTTCTAACTCAATATGTGGCAGCAGGAATCCTTCTTCTTATTAGGGGCCCAGTTTCTCTTTGAGCTTTGTAAAAGCTTGTGCTAGTGATTATTATAAAGAAGGTGAGACCTCATGAGAGAAGTTAAGAGTCTAGCTAAGGGTCACCCAGCTAGTAAGCGTCTTAGGAAGGATGAAAATCTATACTTTTCTAATGCCTGACTCAGTGTTCTATCCACTATACTGAGCTTCTTCATGGGAATATTATCGGGCTGAGAGAGGAAGAAAGATACATGAACATGGGAAAGGTTTTTTTTTCCTTCCTCCACTCCTGGAATGGAAGAGGGCAGTTGCAAGAGGAAACAAGTGCACATGGGAGGGGACCACCATACTTAGGAGCATCAAGGGGTAGGCTTAGGGCTGATGTATGTGATTGCTGGTTTGGAGACTGGCCTCAGTCCTCCGAGTAAGGTGTGCAAGGAGAGTCTATGGTTGCATGGAGGAATCATTTGAAGGAACCAGAGAGTGGATCTGAGCACAGAACTTGGGAGTCTGGGGCTTCTGGGACTTGGAGTGAGAGAGAACACATTGCCCTGACAGTGAATGTGAGTTTGAAAATTTGAGCAGCTGCAGTGCCTTTGCTTGAGGGTGAGACAAGATGGAGGATTGGAGGGTGGGTGGTAACTGAGGCTAGGGCTATGACCTGTTTTTTTACTCCTCAGCACATCATACCAATATGGAATGAACAATGATCAAAAGCTAAATAAAGATTAGATTTTCTGTAGCGTGTCTGGGCTCCCTTCTGATTTCTGTTTCAGAAGCAGATTGCCCAAGAGGGGTGGATATGGCCTTGGATGACCTAATACCGACAGCTGAATTCTCTCAGCACTTTGTTTCTTGCCTTCATTTTTGCATTCTTCTGTTAGAGAGGTTCCATTCTGTCAGGAACCTGACCCTGGAGGGGAAAACAGGGGAGGAAAGGATGTTGCAGGTCATAGGCTGACGCAGAGGACTTGGTCCTTGTGGAAGATTCACCTAGACAGAGGAGGCCATCTCCAGTCCTCCTGATCTGTATCTGGCCACTGCACCCAGAGGGCTCTGGGGGAGAGAGTGAGGCTGGTGACTTTGCACAGCGCCTCACCCCCACTTAAATCCAATTCACGTGCAAGTCATGGCATCACCTTCCTGATGTCACGGTCCTCCTGAGAAAGAAGGACAAACAATAACTGCTGCTACTTTTATAGGTATCTGTTTACAGGGTTTATCTTTGCTGTTAGATTGAAAGCTCCTTGAAGGCAGGAATTTGTTTTTATTTTTCTAGTACCCAGCACAGGCTCTTGTAGATAAAAGGTGCTTATAAATATTTGCTGAAATTGGAGATTTGCTCTGTGAGTATGACTTAAGAATGCTTCAAGAATCAGAAGCATAGGTTTTTTTTCAATTACTGTCAACATAGGAAAATATTAAGAATCCTAAAGGTTTAAGAGCTAGAAGGGTCTTTAGAGAACACCTCATTTGACCCCCTCATTTGGCAGGTAAGGAACTAAGGACTGGACAGGTGAGTTAGCAGTCCAAGGTCACATGATCAGTTCATAATAAAAGTTGGACTAGGCAGTTTAAGTCTGAGGAAGCTTCCTAGCTTCCCTAGCTTTTTGTAGGAGGCCCTTCCTGGACCTCATGTTGATTATTTCAAAATTTATCCTGTGCATAGCTTGCTTGTACATAGTTGTTTACATTTTATCTCCTTCGTAAGAATGGGAGCTCCTTGAGGGCAGGCACAGTATTTTTGCCATTCTTTGCAACTCCAGTGCTTAGCACAGGACCTGGCATGTAGTGAGCATTTAACAAATGTCCTTTTTGTCTGTCTATATGTCCGTCTGTCATCTATCCTATCATCTATCCTATCATCTATCCATTTATCTATCCATCCACCTATCTACCATCAATAAATATTTATTAAGCACCTACTATGTACAAGGGCGTACGGTAAACCCTAGTTTAACATCGAGCATTTCTCCTTTGGGAACTCAATGAATCAGAAATTCAATTTAATTCAATAAATATTCATTAAGCCCCTACTATTGTGTGAAGAGCAGGGTGCTCAGCACCTGGGGTGATAAAAAGTTTAGGTCATGCATGGTCTCTCTCCTCAGGAAGCTTAAAGTCTAGGCTAGGGTTGCGGTAAGGCTCAAATGGAATAGCCAAGTAAACATTTATTAAATGCTACTATTTTCAAGTCACTGTGCTAAGATAGGCATAAGAAGGAGTTCACAGGCACCGGTAGAGACCATGTGAAAACAATTATGTGCAAATGAGATGTATGCAGGTTAAATTGGAGACAAGCTTTAGGGAAGGTGCTTAAATTAAGGGGGATCAGAAAAGGCTGATGAGACGTGGGATTTAGAATTGGGAGATGTCTTAGAAATGCTGTAGTTGAATCTCTTATTTTATAGATGAGGAAACTGAGGCCTAGGGAGATTTGAATGACTTTCCCGATATCACATGGGTAGTGAATAGTAGGAGCAGAGTTTGAACCCAGGCCTTCCCAAGTCCTAATCCTATGCTCTGAGCAGTAGTGTTTTGCAATCACACAGCAACACATAAATGTAAGCTTGTTTACTCTCTCCCTACCCCCACTTTCCTTTTAAAGAGGTTAGACTGGTAGGTACAATGGCCAGGGTTGACTATGATCGGTTTTAACAGCTGTCAGCCAGAGCCACCAATTAGCCGACAAAAAACTTATGGTTCAAGTTCTGTGTAACTCTTGGCAATTAAAGTGGTTTTGTATCAGGTGAAGACCCTTTTGCTTCTGTGAACACACAGGCTGCCAATTTGGCATGCTCTTTCTCTTGTGAGTTGAGAGAAGGCAGCTGAAGCAGCTTTCCTGAAAACAGTCCTGACACTTGTTGGCTTCAGAAAGCCCTAAGAGCCCACTGCCTATTTGCCAAATGGATTTTTGCTGCTAATGTTTCCCTTCAGATGGGGAGCTCTCTGGACCGCCATCTTGTCAGAGACCTAGTCAAGCATTTGTCACCTCTCAAATTTCAAAGCAATGGCATTTCACATTCTGTAACATTTCCCTCCCCTGCTCTCCCAAGATCTGAAAGCTTCAGAAGAGGTAATTCTGCTTTCAGATGTAGAGACACCAGGTGAAAAACCAGGACTCACTCCTTAGAAGGCATATAAGGTTTGTAAGACATTGAGTCCACACTCCTGTTCTGGACTATATTCCTACCCTCCAGGATGCACACAGCCTCTCTTCCTCTCTGGGAAATGAATGAATGAATAAAAGAATGAAAAGGCATTCATTAAAAAGTGCTTAGTTGGTACACTTCATGTGTGCCAGGCTCTGTACTAAGTGCTTTATAATTATTACATCGTTTGATCTTCACAATAACCCTGGGAGATAGGTGCTATTATCATCCCTATTTTATAGATGAGGAAATTGAGGCAAACAGGGTTAAGTGACTTGCCCAGGGTCACACAGCTAGTGTTTGAGGTGACATTTGAACTCAAGTCTTCCCGATGCCACGTCCAGCACTCTATCTACTATGCCATCTAGCTGCCCCATGCTTCAATACTTGACGGACCCATGCTTTCATTGCTATAGCAGTCTATGTACCAATGGCTATTACAATCCCCCTATAACTTGGTAGATCATCCTGGGGGATGACTGTGATGGAAAACTTCATTAGCCTGTGGTCCACCTGTTTAGGAGGGTCTCCTTAGGCTGTTCCTTCGAAACTAAGCCTGGTCCTTGAAGCCGTTTCAGGCTGATGGGATACCTACCCTTCCTCCTATTAGTACTACTGCTTCAGCTGCCTTTTCTTTGAGATCTCAGAGTCCTATTCACACATGAAGAAGCATCATAGTAGGACTTTGGTGGAAGAATACTAACTAAACAAAATTAATTATTTGTATACCCTTTCCTGGAAGATTGCCAGGCAAGAGGCCACCTTTGAAAGTATAATACATTCTTATACCTAGATAACTTTCATTATTTTACAGCCTAAAATCTGGAGTTTTGGTGGATTGCAAAGTCAGTATGAATCAAAGATGTGACATGGAAGATGAAAATGTTAAATGTTTTATCTTATACTAAGAGGAAAAATGAATTGCTTACCCCTTCACTGATCCTAGGCAACCCCCTAAGACTCTAAATTGAAGAGGGTATCTACCTGCATTGGTCAAGGAGATTTTTAAGGGAAAGGGAGAGGGAGAGAGGGGAAACGTAAAGGAAAGAGGGAGACATGCATCACCTGTCCAAGCATCATTTGGTCCCAAATCATCCCTCACATAGATATTCATCATATGACTCTCTGCCTCCTTTGATATAACAAGAAATGTAATGGTGAAGAAAGCTAAGTTTATACTCGGAGGTTAAAAACCTAACTACACAAGTATAGGATTGGGGAGACCAAGTTAAATAGAAATTCATATGAAACGGACCTAGGGTTTAGCACAATACCTGGCACATAGTAGGTGTTTAACAAATGTCTACTGAGTGATTGATAATGGATTGCAAACTCCATATGAGTCAGTAGTGTGATGTGGCTGCCAAAAAAAAAAAATCTACTGTGGTGAATAGAGCACCGGCCCTGAAGTCAGTTCAAATCCAACCTCAGACACTTAACACAAAAACTAGCCATGTGACCTTGGGCAAGTCACTTAACCCCAATTGCCCTCCAAAAAAAATCTACTGTGGTCTTTAGGCTGCATAATAGTCTGGAGAGTAATTTTATCTCCCATATGGCCTTACAATTACAAAACACTTTCATGTTTGTTATGCCATTGAGCCTCACAATGGTGAGGTAGAAGTCATTGTCATTCCTATTTGACAGATGAGGAAACTGAGGACCTGAAGGACTAAATGACCTTTGCCCATGATCACATGATTAATATCTGGTAGGTCCAGGACTTGAACACAGATCTTCTTATTTTCAAATCTAGTAATTTTTCTTTCTTCTCCTTAAAAAAAAATGGTTTACTGATTTTTTAAAAGAAACTTAACAATCATTTCCTAATCCTTCTTCTACTTCCCAAGCTCTTCTTGTATCAAAGAGGTACAAATAAACAAACCAATGAGACATTAATTATATCTGGCAGTGTGCTCCTCATTCTCCATCTGTAGTTATGGCTTCTCTACTGAAAAGAGTTTCATCATCATTCCTCTAGAATCAAGATTGATCATTGTACTGAGTTCTGATGTCTTGCAAGCTTTTTCCTTTATATTATTTTGGTTTGTTGTTGACTTGTCACATTTATATCCAACTCTTTGTGACCCATTTGGGGTTTTCTTGGCAAAGATACTGGAGTGGTTTGCCATTTCCTTCTCCAGCTCATTTTACAGATGAGGAAACTGAGGCAAACAGGGCCAAGTGATTTGCCCAGAGTCACACATCTAGGAAGTATCTGAGGCCAGATTTAAACACAGGAAGATGAGTCTTCCTGGCTCCAGGCCCAGCGCTCCATCCACTCTGCCACCTAAATGCCCAGCATTTTTATAGCACCTACTCTATGCCGGGCATTGTGCGAGACACTTCCTAAACATTATTTCATTTGATGCTCATGATAACACTGTGAACAAGAAATACAAGCAAACAGAGGTTAAGTGACTTATCAGGGTCACACGGTGAGTAAGCATCTGAGGCTGGATTTGAACTTGGGAAGATGAGTCTTCAACTCCAGGCCTGCACTCCATCCACTGTGCCACCCAGTTGCCACATTATTTTGGTACCGTTGTGTTTATTGATCTCTTTACTTTGCTTTCTCCATTCAGCATCACTTCATACAAGTATTTCTGAATTCTCTGAATTCCTTGTGTTTGTTGTTTCTTATGGTACAATAAAATTCTATTAATTCATATATCATAATTTGCTTAGCTGTTCCCTATTTTATGGACATTTGCTTTGCTTTTAGCTTTTTCTTAGCACCAAAAGTGCTTCTCTAAGCATTTTGCAGCACATGAGACCTCTTTTTCTGGGTATAGAATCTTTGTTTTGCTTTTTGGAGGGGGGGAAGGTAGGGCAATTGCGGTTAAGTGACTTGCCCAACATCACATGACTAGTTTTTTTTTAAGTGTCTGAGGTCGGATTTGAACTCAGGTCCTCCTGACTCCAGGGCCAGTGCTCTATTTACTGTGCCACCTAGCTGCCCCTGGTATGGAAAATATGCCTAATAGAGGCCTCTCTGGGTCAAAGGGCTATGGGCAGTTAATTCTCCTAGCATAATTTCAAATCACTTTTCCAAAATTCTTTCTGTAGTTCTACTAACGCTATACTATTGAGCCTATTTCCTCCCCCTCCCTCCCCCCGCCCCCCAGGCTCCTTCCATTATCTTTCAACTACACCATGCTACCTCTAGAAATATGGCACTCAAAGCAAGAGAAATGATTGTCCTCACTTAGTCTGAGTGAGTATTCAGTTGGTAGTAACCTTGACAAACTAGCATGTGAATACAGCAGAGCCAATGGAAGGGAGAGAAGATTGGAAACTATGTCACATGACAGGTGTTTAAAGCAATCAGGAATGTTTAGCTTGGAAAAGAGAAGACTTAATGGATGCATAACAGCTGTTCTTAAATATTTGAAAGACAGAGGGAAGAGGAGGAGATAAGCATTTCTGTAGCTTAATATGCTCCATATGCTGGGCTAAGAGTTTTACAAATATGATCTCATTTGGCCCTCACAACAATCCTTTGAGGGAACTGCTAGTATTATCTTCATTTTAGAGATGAGGAAAGTGATGCAACAGAGCATAAGTGATTTGCCCAGGGTCTCATACCGCGTGTAATGAGGCTGGATTTGAACTTGGGTCTTCTGACTCTAGGTCCAGTCCACCACATAATGGTGTCCTGTTCCTGGCACTACCTAGTCATGTAGAAGAGGGATCAGATGTTTTGCTTGTCCCAGAAATGAGAACCAGGAGCAATAGGTAGAAATTACAGAGAGGACTATTTCAGTTTAATATAAGGGAGAATTTCCCATCAGTTAAAACTATGCTCAAATAGAATGGTTTGTCTCGTAGGGTAGTGAGCTGAACATCGCTGGAAATGTTCAAATTGAGGTCAGATAATCATTTACTGGAGATGTTGTGAAGGGGATTGGATTAGATCCCCTTTCAAATCTAAGATTTAGTGACTTTTCAGTACTCAGAATAGATGAAGTTCTTGTTGATGGAGCATTTTGGAAATTATTTTGGCATGATCTTTTTTTTTCTTCTTCCCACTGAGCAAAACATATTAATCCCTTGCCAGTGCTCTAGTGAGTCCGCCTTGTATCTTGGAATGGTCATGGGCATTTTGAAATTGTCTGGGCTTCATTTCAACAATGATAGCCAGCATTTATATAGTGCTTTAAGATTTACAAAGCTCGTCTTAATTATTATTTCCTTTGATCACCACAGCAACCCTGAGATGTAGGTGCTATGATTATCCCTATTTTACAGATAAGGAAACCGAGGCAGAGTAACTTGGTCACATAGATAGCAAGTTGTTGTTTAGTCATTTTTCAGTCCTGTTTGACTCTTTGTGACCCAATTTGGCATTTTCTTGGTGGAGAAACTGGAGTGGTTTACCATTTCCTTTTCCAGCTCATTTTATAGATGAGGAAACTGAGGCAAACAGGGTTAAGTGACTGTCCCAGGGTCACATAGCTAATGAGTGAGATCACATTTGAATTCAGGAAGATGTCTTCTCGACTCCAGGCCCAGCAATCTGTCCACTGCACCACCTAGCTGCCATAGGTAGCAAGTATCTGAGGCCAAATTTAACTCAGATCTTTGTGAATTTAGGTTCATATTTCTGTCTACTGGCTCACAGAGACATGATGACATGTAGGCTCATTTCAGGACCTGTGTTCCTCTGTTTCATTCAGATGGCAAGGAATGCTCTTTGCTTAATGCCATTATAACCTTTGACCTGGTATCATTTTCAGGAACCCAGGACTTTGCATAGTCAGCCCTCAGAAAAATTAGGGTCAAGAAGATTTTTCTTTTCAACCACTAAGTTCCTTTTCTGAGCCTATTTCTCTCACTCTCTGGGACTTCACCTCAAACTAAGGTATCCAGGGCCTGCATTCTCCCCCCTTCCTTTGTCCCCATCACAATCAACCCCTTGTCTTCAATTTTTGTAGAATGACCATACCTGTTCTCAGAAAAGGAGACAATTTGCTCTTCTTATCAACTCTGTTTAGAAGCTTCCTTCTCATTTTTCTCTCTGCCTGTTGAAATCCTCTCTTTTCTTTATGTGCTTTCTTAGGCATTGTCTCTTTAAAAAAATAATAATAAATTTAGAGCTGCATGTTCTCAATGTAGTCTCCACTGACACTTCCCTTTCCCCAAGCTAGAAGTGATCTCTCCCTTTAAGATAGATGCCATACACACACACACACACAAAAGGCACTCATGAAATAAGTTTAATCTTCATTATTAATATTTTCTTCATCATTTTCTTAGGCAATCAACAAAACAATCAAGTCTTCAAGTTATAAATGCTCACACTGAAAATTTAGCAGTCAACTTTCATGAGCTGGTTTGACTGGCTCCAGCACATCCCTGTACTATCACATGGTACTCTGTGCTTTGTATGAACATTTTGTGTACATGTTTTATCTACCTCATTAGATTGGAAGTTCCTTGAGGAGAGGGACCATTGCTTGCTCATTTTTCTGTCACTAGCAATACCCATCAAAATGCCTCACTTGGTAGGTACCAGGCACTTGGGCTGTAAGGGATTCAGAGAGAATGTGACCTCTTGGGGAAAAATTCCTCCTATGCCTCTGCCTTTTCCTGGAGGTACCAAGAAAGCAAGTGATTCACAATTTGTAGGAATGTGGGGTGTCTGGCGGAATATAGTAGGCACTTAATAACTGCTTGTTGACTGACTTTAAGAATACCAAGAAGTAGCTTCAAAGTAGGTCTATGATAAGGGATTATTTAGGAGACTGGCCTACGAGCTGTGAGGGCCATATGGTTGGAATCAGTGGTGGTAGGGAGAATGCGTTCCCAGAAACTCTAGAAAGTTAAGTGGAGGCTGAGAGTATGAGCCTGGGCAGTGAATCTGGGACTGAGGGAATGACCTGAGAATGAGTATGAGTTGAGGCACGGCAAGACGTGTTTCTTTGGGACAGCTAGGTGATGCAGTGAATAGAGCACTGGCCCTGGAGTCAGGAGGACCTGAGTTCAAATCCGACCTGAGACTTAACACTTACTAGCAGTGTGACCTTGGGCAAGTCACTTAACCCCAGTTGCCCTTTCCAAAAAGCAAAAAAAAAAAAAAGAAGAAGTGTTTCTTTTCAGACACTGTGCTAAGCACAGGGATTACAAGTAACAAGAAAGAACCCCTGCCCTCAAAGAGCTTACAATCTAAGAAGAGGAGACAATACAGGAAAGGGACCTGGATAAAGAGAGTGTGAAGGTATTTGGCATGGGGGAGGGCAGCAAAGGTTGATTTCCTCAAAATGGAGGCCCTGTGAGCAATCTTGCATTAGGAGAGTGGGGCCAGCTTGACAGAAGGATGTTCCAGGGTGAGAACACCATAGCCACTTATGGGAATGTGGGGTGTCTGGTGGAATATAGTAGGCATTTAGTTCCAGAGTAATTCTGCAGAAGGGCCATATTGTTGAAATCTGGGAAGCTAGAAGTACGAAGAGGAAATGACCTGAGAGCTTAGGCAACTGTGAGTGACTTTGGGATTTTTCTGTGGGGAACAGTAGATTGAGAACATAGCTTGTGTGGGGCTAGGGTCTTCCTTCCTCTGTCTCTTCCCCCCTCCCTCCCAAATGTGTACTAATGCCAAGTAAGCTATGATAAAAGACTATAAGATTAGATGGTGTCCAAGAGGACGCTATATAACTTAAGGCACTGCGATGCGCGATGAGAAGTTTCAGTAGTTTGTTCAATTTAATTGAATTGTGGTCTTCTGTGTCTCAGTCTGACCATAGGTTAATGTGCTACCAGATGTTACAAGGCAGGTGGGGGAGGCATTTGGGGATTAATAATGGAAAGAAAGTTGATAGGATCGTAGATCTAGGATAATAAATTTTAGAGGTGAAAGGGACTTTGGGGCCATTTGGTTCAATCCCATCATTTTGTAGGTGGGGAAACTGAGGCACAGCTCAATGATATTATTTACTCAGGGTCACAGAGCTAACAGGCATCTGAGATGAGATGTAAACCCAGGTTTTCCACATACTTCCTGCTTCTGGGTAGGACTTGCCCTGTGTTAATACAAACCAACTTTAGGGCAGAATTTCTGCAGATAAAGTAACATGTAAATAGAGAGATAATGTACTAATGCATTTTCTTAGTATGTCTATGAGATAACAATTGTATTAGGATAATAGTAACTAACATTTAAATAGCAGTTCCCATATACCAGGTACCATACAAAGTGCTTTACAGTTATTAACTCACTTGATCTCACAACAACCCTGGGAAGTAGGTGCCATTATCACCCTTATTTTATACGTGAGGAAACTGAATTTAAGTGACTTGCCCAGGGATCACACAGCTAACAAATGTCTGAGGACAGATTTGAATTCAGGTCTTCCTGACTCTAGTGACTAAACCACTTAGCTGCCTAATTCATGCAGGATTTGGGGCGACAATGTGATGTGCAGTGGACAGATCATTGAACTGGGAGTTAGAAGACCTGGTTTTTAGTTCTGGCTGTGTCACTAGATACCTTTGTGACTTTGGGTAAGTCACTTCTCTGGGTCTTAGTTTCCTCATTTGTAAAATGAAGGGGTGGGCTTGATGATCTCTAAAACTGCTCCCAGCCCTAAAATTCACCAAATCAATGAACCCTTCTAAGAAGCTAAGAATGTCACCAAATGACTGATGGTCTCCACTGAGTCTTTTCTTGGTCATTTGAGGGGAGGGAGGGACCTGGGAATCAGCTTGACTCTTGTCACTCGGGACAGCAGTTGGCTGCTTCAGACTATTGCCTTCATCATCCCTAACTTTCCCAGTTCAAATGTGCTATCTCCTTAACAAGACTAAGCTTCTCAAGGGCTTTTAAGATTTTGTATGTACCTCAGTGCCTAATACAGTTCTCTGAAAGCAATAGGAGTTTAATGAATAAGTGAAAAAGCACATTTATTATATGCTTACTATGTGTGAAGCATTAAGGGTATAAACAGAAAAAGCAAAACAGCCCCCACTCTCAGGGAGCTCCCATTCTAATGGGGGAGAGACATCAGATGTAGGAAGATTTAGCAGTAGTGAAACAAATGATAATGTATTCTCTTTAATGTTATTCCATGGATGAAACAGTATCTGAGGTTAAGCCATTTGACAGTGCCAGGGGCTTTGGTAGGGAAGACTTTCGGGAGTCTTTAGTACCTGGGGCTGCTGAGGAGGTAGGGACAGCAGTACTTTGCAGAAGTATTCTCCAGGTCTTGTCCACACAAATTTTATTCCTCCAGATGACAGCTGTGGTAGCTGGGCCGGAAGCAAAGTGAGTCATCTGGGGCTTGGGGTGGAACATTACTCTTCCTAGGGCTCTCAGGCCTACCTGCTTATGTGTAGCAGTTGGGTTTATTGAATGAATAAACGATGTACCTTGTGCGTAGGCTCTGGAGTAGCCACTTCTGAATAATTGTCTGTGATCCACAGTGGTGGCACAAGGGGACAAGCTTCAAGCCTAATTAAGGAGGGTGTCAATACCGTATCCTACCTCCCACATTCAGCTGGTGTCTCTCCCATATTCAATACACTGACTCTTACTCAGGCCTTCTAACATCATGCATGGACTGGTTTAATGTAAAATACTTCAGCCCCCTTCCCACTAGCTGGACTCCCTTACATGCTCTAACAACAACGAAAAATGCCACTCAGTGCTGTTTTCTATGGGTCAGTTTGAGTGAGTGGGTGGGAATGTTAGAGAGAACATAAGGCATCACCTTGACATTTTTTTTTGGTCTCTGTATTTCACAATTCCCTATTTTCCCCACCATCCTGACAAAAAGGAATCCCTTTGCTCTCAACGAATAAATAGCAGTTCTCATTTTTTTTTCCAGTAATTCTGAACCTCTAAGCTGGTCATATGCAAGACTTTTGTTGTTGTCATTCGGTTGTTTCCAACTCTGTGATCCCATGGACCATAGCGCACCAATACTGAGCTTTTCTTGGAGAAGATACTGGAGTTGGGGTGGCTAGGTGGTGCAGTGAATAGAGCATCAGCCTTGGAGTCAGGAGGACCTGAGTTCAAATCTGATCTCAGACACTTAACACAAAACTAGCCGTGTGACCTTGGGCAAGTCAATTAACCCCAATTGCCCTACCTTCCCCCCTCCAAAGAGGAAAAAAAAAAAGATACTGGAGCAGTTTGCCTGTTCCTTCTCCAGTGGATGAAGGTAAACAGAAGTTAAGTGACTTGCCCAGGGTCACAGAACAAGTAAGTGTCTCAGACTGGATTTGAACTCAGGTTTTCCTAAATCCAGGCCCAGCATGCTATTCACTGAGACATGTAGCTGCCTCTTAGTCAAACAGAAGTTGAGTGACTTGATCAGGGTCACACAGCTAGTAAGTATTTGAGGCCAGATTTGAACTCAGGTCTTCCTGATTCCAGGCACAGCACTTTATCCACTAAGCCACTTAGATGCCCCTGTATGAAAAACTGTCATCTCTTAAATGTCAAAAACGACATATCCTGTAATCAATTGTTATAGATGCTATTAGGAGCTTTCCTGCTCAACAATCCTTAGAAATATCGTAATTATCAGCTAACTCCTCCTTACCTTCTTTCTCTTTGGAATAGGGGTGGTGACTTGTATCTTCTGCTCAGGTGTCTGAAGGTTGGGCCCCAATGAGTCCCAGGACTGGATTGATAAGGCTGCTTTCCGTTTGGTTCCCTCTTTGATTCAAAACTATTTTGTCTCTGGAAGAAAAAAGGACATTTCCATTGACCCTCAGAGTATATCAGGCATAGGGTTTGGAATGCAGAAGCTAGCATATTGCCTCCAATCTTGGAGCAGAGGGAAGGCATAGATTCTTCCTGACTAGGAACTGCAATATGAACCAATTAGACTGGAAGTTTTAGACAGAGGTTAAAGACAAGTAGTTATCACTCTTTCTGCACTGTCTTTTAGGGGAATGTGAGTCATGGTTCTCTGTTGTTTGGGCTCTCTCTCTCTCTCTCTCTCTCTCTCTCTCTCTCTCTCTCTCTTTCTCCCCTTTTCCTCCTCCCCCCTCCCTCTCCGCCTTCCTTTTCTACCCCCAGCCCACTTCACATCAAGGTAGGTCCAACTAGGCCCAGGAGAGCTAATCTAATTCTATCCAATTTAGACGAACGCTTTGCTGTTAAGGATTAGAGTCTCAATTTTTCAAAGCCATTTTTGATAGATTTGTATGTTTGTACTGAACTAGAAATTTTCCCCAAAGTCCATGTTCTTGCTAGTCCTCATTAAATGCCTCTCTTGAGCAAAACTGTCTGTTCCTTCAGTGTGGCTCAGCCTGCCGAGCATCCAATTGTTCATTACAGAAAAGATCCTGAGCTAAGAGTACATTGATATAACAGATTTGCTGGAGAGATAAAGGCAGTTTTGTTGTTGTTGCTTTTTTAAAAATAGAATTGGTGGAGAATTCGGTCATAGAGTTTTTCATCGAGTTATCTTAGGTGGGGACATACAAAACCTCTAAAATGAATGCATTCAAAATAGTCACTAGCTTACCATAAGATACAATACTTTCTCTCTACCTTTAAGAGATCAGGCTACTTTCCTATTGCAAAGTAAGGTTAAGAATAGTCCTACCTTCAGAAATATCTGCCACTACAACTCAGCCCCGAGAAAGCTACACCCAAGAAGGATGTTCGAATGGAGTTAGGTTGTACTATATTCAATTTCATCTGATTAGATTTAACCCCTTTCAAAAGAAGTGGAATGGCGAGGTGGAATGGTGAGGTAGAGGGCTTGGGTTTGAATCTTGGATTGGGTCTGTGTGATCTTGTATAAGTTCTTTAAAGAGGCCTAATTTTCCATATCTGAAAAATGAAGATACCGTATTAAGTGGAAAGAAGGTTTTAAAATAAAGACTTCCAGACTTTCCTGATGAAAATGCCAAAGCTCAATAGAAAATCTGATCTTCAAATACAGGATTCAAGAGAGGCATAAAAAGGTAAACAGGAAAAAAAAGGAAAAAAGACATATTATTCAATAAGGACAAGCTGTTTACATCCCTATATGGGAGGATGATACTTTTAAATCTTGAGAATTGTATATTTATTGAGAGATTTAAAAGGGATATACATAGAGGGTGTGGATATAAATTAACTGATATGATGATTAAAAACCCAATTAAGGGGCAGAAATGGGTTGTAATGTGAGAAGAGGAAAGGAAGAGGCAGAAAAGGATAAATTACATCACATGAAGAGACACAAAAACATTACAGTACAGGGAAAGAAGGGAGGGAGATGAGCATTGGTTTGAAGTTCAAAGTTGTTTGAACTTTACTGTCATCATATTTGGTTCAAGGAGGGAAATCTAACCTGCCCTACAGACAGTAGGAGGGGAAAAGGGAAAGAAAAGGGAGGAGGTGGTTAGAAGGGAGGGAAGATTGAGGGAGGTGGTGGTCAAAAGCAAAACTCTTTTGAGGAGAGGAAAGGAGAAGGGACAAATAAAAGCATAAACGGGGTGGAAGGGACATAGGATGGAGAGAAAGACACAGATAGTAATCATAACTGTGAATGTGAATGGAATGAACTGTCCCATAAAATGGAAATGGATAGCCTAATGGATTAAAAACCATAATACATACAATATGTTTATAAGAAACACATTTGAAACAGCGGGAGACACACAGGGTAAAGGTAAAAGGCTGGAGTAGAATATATTATGTTTTAGCTGAAGTAAAAAAAAGCAGAGGGAGCAATCCTAATTTCAGACAAAGCAAAAGCAAAAATAGATCTAATCAAAAAGATATAAGGAGGGAAAGTATATCCTGCTAAAAGGCACCATAGACAATAAAGTAATATCATTAGTAAACATATCTGCACCAAGTGGTATAGCATCCAGATTCTTAGAGGAAAAGTTAAGGGAGTGTAGGAAGAAATAGATAGCAAAACTATACTTCAACCACCCCCTCTCTGAACTTGATAAATCTAATCTCAAAATAAACAAGAAAGAAGTTAAGGACGTGAATAGATTTTTAAAATAGGTAGATATGATAGACCTCAGGAGAAAATTGAATGAGGATAGAAAGGAATATATCTTTTCCTCAGTGGTACATGTCACATACACAAAAATTGACAATGTGCCAGGGTATAAAAACCTCACAATCCAGTGCAGAAAGGCAGAAATATTAAATGTATCCTTTTCAAATCATGAAGCAATCAAAATTATATTTAATAAAAGGCCATGGAAAGATAGGCTAAAAATTAATTGGAAACAAAATAATTTAATCCTAAAGAATGAGTGTGTCAAACAACAAATCATCGAAACAATAACTTCATTCAAGAGAATGACAATAATGAAACAACATATCAAAACTTGTGGGATGCAGTGAAAGCAGTTCTTAGGGGAAGTGTTTTTTTTTTTTCATTTTTGGAGGGGGGAAGGCAGGGAAATTGGGGTTAAGTGACTTGCCCAAGGTCACATGGCTAGTAAGTGTTAAGTGTCTGAGGTCAGATTTGAACTCAGGTCCTCCTGACTCCAGGGCCAGTGCTCTATTCACTGCACCACCTAGCTGCTCCATTAGGGGAAGTTTTATATCTCTGAATGCTTACATGAATAAAATAGAGAATCTAAATACAAATTAGAAATACTGAAAACCAAAGGAGAGATCAATAAAATTGAAATTAAGAAAACTACTGAACTAATAAATAAAACTAAGAGCTGGTTTTATGAAAAAAAAATTGATAAACCTTTGCTTCATTTGATTAAAAAAAGAAAGATGAAAACCAAATTACCAGTATCAACAATGTAAAGGGTGAATTCACCACCAATGAAGAAGAAATTACAACAATAATTAGGAATTATTTTGTCCAGTTGTATGCCCATAAATTTGACAATCTTAGTGAAATGGATGAATATATATATTTTTGGATTTTTGGAAGGGCAATTGGGGTTAAGTGACTTGCCCAAGGTCTCACGGCTAGTTTTTTGTGTTAAGTGTCTAAGCTCAGATTTGAACTCAGGTCCTCCTGACTCCAGGGCCAGTGCTCTATTCACTGTGCCACCTAGCCACCCCTGGATGAATATTTACAAAAATATAAATTGCCCAGATTAACAGAAGAGGAAGTAAAATACCTAAATAATCCCGTGTCAGAAAAAGAAATTGAACAAGCCATCAATGAACTCCCTAGGAAAAAATCTCCAGGGCCAGATGGATTTACAAGTAAATTCTACCAAACATTTAAAGAACAATTAATTTCAGTACTATATAGGCTATTTGGGAAAATTGGCAAAGGAGTCCTACCAAATTCTTTTCATGATACAAATGTGGTACTGATACCTAAACCTAGAAGAGCCAAAACAGAAAGAAATTATAGACCAATTTCCCTAATTAATATAGAGGCAAAAATTTTAAATGAAATATTAGCAAAAAGATTATAGCAATTTACCATGAGAGTAATACACTTTGATCAGGGAGGATTTATACCATGAATGCAAGGCTGGTTCAATATTAGGAAAATGATTAGCGTAATTGATCATATTAACAACAAAACTAATAGAAACCATATGATTATCTCAATAAATGCAGAAAAAACTTTTGACAAAATACAATATCCATTCCTGTTAAAAACACTGCAGAACACAGGAATAAATGGAGCCTTCCTTGAAATGATAAGTAGCATCTACCTAAAACCATCAGCAAAGCATTATATGTAATGGGGATAAACTAGATGCATTTCCAGTAAGACTTGGGGTGAAACAAGGACATCCATTATCACCACTGTTATTCAATATGAAACTAGAAATGTTAGCATTAGCAATGAGAAGAAAAAGAAATTGAAGGAATTAGAATAGGCAAAGAAGAAACTAAATTATCACTCTTTGCAGATGATATGATGATATACTTAGAGAATCCTAGAGAATCAAGTAAAAAACTACTTGAAATAATAAACAACTTTAGCAAAGTTGCAAGATATAAAATAAAACCACATAAACCCTCAGCTTTTCTATAGATTACTAACAAAGCCCAACAGCAAGAGATAGAAAGAGAAATTCCATTTAAAGTTACTGTAGACATTACAAAATATTTGGGAATCTACCTGCCAAAACAAACCCAGGGACTATATGAACACAATTACAAAACACTTTTCACACAAATAAAGTCAGATCTATATAGTTGGAAAAACATCAGTT
>JAQQSV010000390.1:45710-71393 GCA_028646515.1 Pseudochirops corinnae
ATGATAATTCTACCTAAATTAATTTACTTATTCAGTGCCATTCCAATCAAACTACCAAAAATTATTTTATAGAGCTAGAAAAAATAATATCAGAATTCATCTGGAAGAACAAAAGGTCCAGAATATCAAGGGAATTAAATGCTAGGGAAGGTGGCCTAGCCATATGAGATCTTAAATTGTATTATAAAGCAGCAATCATCAAAACTACTTGGTACTGGCTAAGAAATAGAGGGGATAGATCAGTGGAATGGTTAGGTCCACAAGACACAGTAGTCAATGATTATAGCAATGCTTTAAGAAATGTTCAGTAGGATGCTCTCAGAAAAACTGGAAATATTTATATGAACTGATGCTGAGTGAAGTGAACAGAACCAGAACATTGTACATAGTAACAGCCACAGTTTGTGATG
The DNA here is from genome assembly GCA_028646515.1 of Pseudochirops corinnae. Taxonomy (NCBI): domain Eukaryota; kingdom Metazoa; phylum Chordata; class Mammalia; order Diprotodontia; family Pseudocheiridae; genus Pseudochirops; species Pseudochirops corinnae. The sequence continues at coordinate 46,121 of JAQQSV010000390.1, forward strand.
ACTGATTTTGATAGACTTAGCCCTTCTCAGCAATGCAAGGACCTAAAACAATTTCAAAAGACTGATGATGGAAAATGCCATCCAGATCCAGAGAAAGATCTATGGTGTCTGAATGCAGAGCGAAGCAGACTATTTTTGTTTTGTTTTGTTTTTTCTTTCTCATGGTTTCTCCCATTCATTAGAATTCTTCTATACAACATGACTAATGTGAAAATGTGTTTAATAGCAATGTATATGTAGAGTGTCTATCTGATTGCAGGCTGTCTTGTGGAAGGAGCGGGGAGGAAGGGGGAAAAATTTAAAACTTATAGAAGTAAGTGTTGAAAACTAAAAATAAATAAAATTTAAAAAAAAACAACAAAAAAGAAAAAATAAAATAAGGCCCATTCCAGCTCCAGGTCTTGTGATCTCTGAGAATTCCGTTCCATTCTGTATGATTCTCTTGGCCTCCATCCTCATTCTTCTTGGCCACTAGACAGCATCACAGGAAAATCATCCGTTGCTTGTTCTCCTTTCTGGGCTGCTGCTGATGGATTCACTTATGTGCCAGCATCTCTAGTTGGAATAGTAAAACCTCCCTAATCTCTGGCTTTATCCCTGATAGCTGTAGGAAGTCAAACCGTAGTCAGGACTGGCAGCCTCTGTGGGTGACAAATAATCTCCTCCCCCCCCCAGCCAACAGTAAATGCTGCCAGTCTGTCTTTGTAAATATGCCTGTTTAATTTGACCTGCTCCATCTTGCCACAGGAAGCCCACAGATGGGTTTTTCTTGGCGTCATGCCCATCTCCACATTTGTGCTGGAGTCTTAGGTGATCTTCTCAGAAGGAAGATGGGGCGCATTCCTTCTCAGAGGCAGGCTGAAGGGACAGGCCTTCAGAATGAAAATCTCTGCTGACTCTGAACTTGTGCGGCATTGGACTGGTGTGCTCAATGAGAGAGCCAAGGGAGTTATAGGACAGGGCAAGGAGGAGCAAGTGAGGGCACCTGGCCTTAAGCAATATGAACAACTAATACTAACTCACAGTTCAATAGCTCCTTAAGGTCTCCAAAACGTCTTCTTTGTGCCATCTTTGAGGCAGGCAGTGCAAGGATGGTTATCTCCATTTTACAAATGAGGAAAACCAGGCTCAGAAACTTCAATGACCCTGTCCAGAGACACATAGCTAGTAAGTGTTAGATTAAATAATCATACTCAGGTCTCTCCTCATTCCAAGTCTGGTGCTTTCCATGTTTTAACTCTGCCACTGTTTATTAAGTGTGTACTATGTACAAAGAAATGTGCTAGGTGCTGGATGCCTCACGGCATGTTAAACTCAGTATGTTGAGAATGTGTTGAGAATGTAATTCATCTTTTCCCCAAAGCTCTCTCTTCCTGAATTCCCTCTGATCGTTGAGGGTACTCCTATCCTCCCAGTTACCTAGGTTTGCAAATCCCCTCCCCCACACCTCCATGCCATGTCCAATCTGCTGTCTAGTCCTCTTGTATCTTCCCCCTTCTCTCCTCTGACATTACCACCACTCTATTACAGGCCCTCATCCCCTCATGATGGGACTATTGCAGGAAACTTTTGATTAGCTCGTTGTCGTTAGGGTGTTTTTCAGTGTCCAACTCTCTGTGACCCTATTTGGAAATTTCTTGGTAAAGATACTACAGTGATTTTGCCATTTCTTTCTCCAGTTCATTTTATAGATGAGGTCACACAGGTAGTAAAGTGTCTGAGGCCAGATTTGAACTCAGGAAGACAAGTCTACCCAATTCCAGACCTAGAGCTCTCTCCACCATGCCACCTAGCTACCCCAATTGTGATTGGTTTCCCTGCCTCAAGTCTCTCCCCACTCCTCTCCCCCTCTCAGCTATAAAATTGATCTTCCTCAAGCATGGATCTTTCTACGACAATCATATCCCCTACTCGGTAAACTCCAATGGTTCCCTGTTAACTCCAGGATCAAATATAAAATCCTCTGTTTGGCATTTAAAGCCCTTCATAACCTGGCCCCTTCCTACTTATTCAGTCTCCTTATACCTTATTCTCCCCCATGTACTCCCTCCTCTAATTCCTTGTTGTTGTTCAGTTCTGTCTGATTCTTGGTAACCATGGGGTTTTCTTGGAAAAGATACTGGAATGGTTTGCTGTTTTCTTCTCCAGGAAATTAAGGAAAACAGAGGTTAAGTGACTTTCCCAGGGTCATACAGCTAGCGAGTGTCTGAGGCTGGATTTAAATTCAGGTCTTCCTGACTCCAGGCCTAGCACCATATTCACTGAATCACCTAGCTGTCTCTAATCTTCAAATGCCTGGTTTCCTTCAAAGCTGAGCTGAAGGCCACTTTTTACATGATACCTTCTCTGATCCCCTTGCTGTATTTAGACTGAGAAATGAATATTCTTGCCAATCATGGAGACATAGATGAGCTCAATTAAATTCCGTAAACATTTATCAAGCACTTACTATGTACAAACCACCATGTTAGATGTGAGGTATTCAAAGATGAAATAGTATATACCTTAACCTCCAGGAGCCCCTAATATAATGGAGGGGCATGGCAGATATATAAACAATGATATAAGGAGGAACCTAATAAAGATAAAGGGGAAGGAGACAGGGATGATTAGTTCAGTTTTGGATATACACAGTTATAGGTGCCAGTGGGACGTCAAGGTGGAAGCTGGGTGGGAGGAAGATGCTAATAAGACAGCAAAGGAATGGCAAGGAAAGTAGGAGAACCAAGAGATAATAATGTTACAGAAAGCAAAGGGGGAGACAGTATTGAAAAGTTCCAGATGAAAGTACCAAATAGTGAAAAGAGGTCAAAGAGGGCAAGGACTGAGAAAAACCTGTTGGATTTGACCTCTTGAAGGTCACTGGAGAGAGGGTTAAGTGAGTGGGGGGTAAGTAGAGGCAGCAACTCTTATTCCTTTTAGAAGCTTAGCAGTGAAGGGGAAAAGACCTTGGAGGAATCAAAGGCAGGGTCAAAGGAAAGTGTCTTTATATTTAATCTCTGTACCAGGGGTCACAAAGAGTCAAATATGACTGGAATGGTTGAACAACAGCATGTACCTGTGTTTATATTCTTCATCAATAGTTTCTGTCCATATTATCTTCAACATTTGTGATGAGGTTCTACAGCTTGCATTGTACTTAAGAAAGCTCCTCATGGAATTCTGTGCTATATTGAGTAGGAAAGGATTATGTCACTGAGATGAATGTTGGGGAATGAAGGATGACTCCACTCTGTGGGTTGTTCATTACTGTAAGACTTGACCCTAATCCCTTAGGGGGTAGCAACAAATATGGTAACCTACATCCTGGAATTTCCATGTCTTGCCCTCTAAGGTAATGCATATAGCATCTTCCAGGTCCTTTGCAGTTAATTTGGGTATTTAAAATAGTCAAAATGACTTAGTCTTTCAAAGTTGTTTTTAAAACCCCATTTGGGGTTTTCTTGGCAAAGATACTAGAGTGGTTTGCCATTTCTTTCTCCAGCTAATTTTACAGATGAGGAAACTGAGGCAAACAGGGTAAAGTGACTTGCCTAGGGTCACACAGATAGTGTGTCTGAGGCCAGATTTCAATTCATGAAGGTATTTCTGACTCCAAGCCCAACACTCTGTCCACTGCACCACCTAGCTGCCTCTATAATAACTAAGCTCAAATGCCTCTTTCTATAGGAGGTCTGCATTCCCCACAGTCACTGGAGCCTCTCAATCTCTCTTACATTCCTTTTACTCTGTATCTATCATGTTTGCACTTATTTACATGTCTTCCCCAGTAGAATGTAAGTTTCTTAAGAGCAGGCACTGTTTTTGTGTTTTGCCTTTCTTTTTACCCTCAATACTTTGTAAAATGCCCATAATAAACATTCAGTAAATTCTTATTAATTGACCATTTATTTATTGGGCAATGGTTCTTGTTCTTATATATTTATATTAGATATCATAACTATTATACCTTTATATATTTTTTCCAGTTGTTTCCCTTTTTAATTCTAACTCCATTGACTTCCCCCCCCCCCCCAAAAGCTTTCCAATTTTATGTTATCAAAATTGTCCTTTTGATTTTTTGTAATTATTCCTATCCCGTGTCTGGGCAAAAGTTTTCCTCTTAGCTTGAAAAGGTATTTTCTTTCCTTCATTTCAAATTTACTTATGATATGATCATTTATATTTAGGCCACATATCCATTTGGAGTCATTGTGGTATGTAGTATGAAATGCTGGGCTAAACTTAACCTCTACCATACTAATTCCTAATTTTCTCAGCAGTTTTTGTCTAATAGAGAATTCTTACCCCACATAATTGATGCAGTCTAACTGCCTCATTTTATAGATAGTGAAAGGAGGCTTTATGTAAATAGAGATTTTGCTAATTTTTTAAAAGAACCTGAGGCTAAGTACCTGATAGTTGTAAAATTAAGAACAAGATAGATCCATGAAAGGGCTAAACCATAGGATTCCGGAGGCTTATATTCCACCCAGTGTCTATCCTTATCTAGCTAAGTCTGGCAAACTTCCTGGCACCTCAGTTTTATCCTGTGGACTATGAGGTCAATCGATGGATGTCACTGGGGTAAGAGAAAAGCTAGGAGGCATAGGTATTAATATACTTAAATTGATTTTTATTTGGAAAATTGAGAACTGTTCCAACTCCCAGCACTGAAGTAGAATAAATTATTCTTTTAAACTGCGTGTAGTGAGGTTTCCCTAAATATATTAGGAATGAGTAACATTTGCTATGTCAGGGTTAGTTTGAGATTCAGGCAGAAAAGGTTGTCAGCTGTATGATGTCAGATTGAGGCAAGTCAACAAAAATGTATTAAGTGCCTACTATATGCCAGACATAGTGCTGAGTGCTGGGGGGTACCAAGAAAGGCAAAGCTAGTACCTATCCTCAAGGAGCTTATAGTCTACCGGAGGGAGCAGCATGCACATGACTATGTACAAAGTAGATCCAGAATAAATTGGGGATAATTTTGGTATGAAGGTACTGAGATTAAGGCTAATAGGTTTCAGGGTCTGGAGATGGAATATCTTATTCAAGGAACATCAAGGAGGTCAGTGTCACTGGATCATAGAGTTCAAGATATAAGAAGTCTAGATAGTTAGGAAGGAGTCAGGTTATGAAAAGAAGGAAGGGAATGAGCATTTATAAAAGGCCTACTATAGATGCTATGCATTGTGCTAAGAGCTTTTTACAAATATTATCTCATTTGATCCTCTCAACAGCCCTGAGAAGTATGTGTTTTTATTATCCTCTTTTAACAGATGAGGAAACCAAGGCAGACATAGGTTAGGTGACTTGCTCAGGGTCACACAGATGGTCAGTATCTGAGGCCAGATTCGGACTTAGGTTTTCTTGACTTCAGACCTGGTACTTTATCCTCTGTACCACCAGCTTCCTATTTAGCTTTAGAAACCAAATAGAGAATTTTATATCTCATTCTGAAAGAGGATGGGGGCCACTGGAGTTTATTGAATTGAGATGGGGATATGTGATATGGACTGACCTGTTCTTAACAAAGATCAGTTTGGTAGCTGAGTGGAATATGGACTGGAGTGGGGAGAGAATTGAGGCAAGGAGACTAAGCAACAGGTTATTGCATTAATCTGGATATGAGTTGATGAGGGCATTCACCATGTTGATGGCAGTGTCAGAGGAAAGAAGGGGGCATGTATGAGAGATGTTGTGAGAGATGTGTGAAATCAGCAGAACTTAGCAACACATTGAATGGAGGATGGTGGTGGTGAGAGTCAGTGAGGAGCTGAGGACAGTCTCTAGATTTGTGAGTCTGGACAACTGGGAGTATGGTAGCGCCCACAATAGCCATGGTGAAGTTAGGAAGACAGGAAGGCTTTTGAGGAATAATTCAGCTTTGGCCATGTTAATATCTATGGGATATCCGGTTTGAGATGTCCAGTAAGCAGTTAAGAGAAATGTGACTGGAGATGAGGGCTGAATAAAAACGTCTGAGAAACATTTGCATAGAGATTATTAATGACACCATGGGAGATACTAAGATCACTAAGCAGTATTGTATAGAGCAGGGCTTCTTAAACTTTTTCCACTCTAGACTTCTTTTTGCCTTTTGGCAGTGTTGGGGTTCTGTGGCCTGAGGACATGCTTTGTGTTCAGAACTAAGCCTGCAGTGAAGTTGCGTGATATAATACAGGCAAGGACTACCAGAAACACCTTGAATTTATTATGTGTTTGATTTTTAATTAATTTTTGGTTGTTGGGGGTTCAGAAACCTTTTACTGTTGCCAAATTCTTCACAACCCACAGTTTAAGAAGTGCTGGAGAGGGAGAAGAGATGGGGGCCAAGAATGGAACCTTGGTGGACATCATGTTTAGCAGGTGTGACCTGGGTGAAGATCATGCAACGGGGATTGAGAAGGAGTGATCAGATAGGTAGGAGAACAACCAAGAAAAAATGGTGTCACAAAAACCTAAACAGAAGAGAGTATCTGGGAGAAGAGGATAATCAATGGTGTAAAAGATTGCTGAGAGGCCAAGTAGGATAAGGATTGTGAAAAGTTTTAGGTTTGGCAATTGAGAAGTTACTGATAACATTGAAGAGAGAGTTTCAGTTGAATGATGAAGACAAAAGCCAGAATTAAGAAGAGAGTAAGAGGAAAGGAAATGGAAGTATTGAATATAAATAGCTTTCTCAAGGAGTTTGGCCACAAAAGGAAGGAGAGCCAGTAGGGATCAAGCGAGTGCTTTTTGAGGATGTAGGGAAGATATGGGTGTGTTTGTAGGTAGCAAAGGAGAAGCCAGTAGACAGGGAGACATTGAAGATAAGTGGAGTAGGGTTGTTAGAGGGACCAGTCTGTTAGAGAAAATAGGATGGAATGATGTGATTTAAAGGTTGTTATGAAGGCCTCTTTGCTGGGCCTGTGCATTCTAGTACCTGTAGCTAAATCATTAAAAAGCCATTCCTTTGGATTAAAATTTGCCTTCTCGCTACAATTCTCTTTTAAAATTCAAATGCTTTCAAATTTTTCTTTTCTTTATAACCTTAATGTGAGTTGGTTGATCAGAATGCTTGTTTGTCTGTTCTCATATTTGGAGCCATGGGAATAAGTTATTTGCTTTATAAGTGCTGAGTCCTTGAAGGGGGCAGGGAGAAGGCAATATAGTTACATTACTCCCTTCCCTATCTTTTAGAAATATGGAGGAAACAGAAATTTTTGTTCTTCACAGTTTCCTTCCTTTCCAACCCCTCCCCCCCGTCTCTCTCCTCTCTTCCCATTTTTTCTCTTTCCTTCTTTCTGTCTCCTTTTGTCTCTCTATTTTCCTTTATATGCCTCTCTCTCTCCTCATTTGTCTCTCTACTCTCTTGCCCCTCTGTCTCTTCTCTCCTTTTGTTTTTTCCTTCCTTCCTTTTTCTATTTTCTCTTGACACCTCTTACGTCTTTCTCCCTCTAGCCCTGTTTCTTCTTCTTTCTCTGTTATTCTTTCTCATTCTTCTCTCTCTGTCCTTCTGTCTCCTTATTTCTCTGCCACCCTTTTCTCCCTTCCCCTCTGTCTCTCTGCTTTCTCTCTGCTTTCCTCCGTCATACTCCATCTGTCCCCCTCCACCTCTCCTTTGTTTCAAACCTATGACATTTTCATAGGTTTACCTCTCTAGACCAGACCCATTTCCAGCAGCTTCAGTGACATTGTGAAGGGGAGCATACAGCTCCTGCCGGGACCTTATGTAACTCCTGTGACATACTGGGGTGAATCCCATATGGCCCAGAGAGGTTATTGACTTCCCTTTCCAGGGCCCCTGGGGCTATCTTTGAAATGCCATTCAGGTTGTCTGATTTGTTCTTCTGGAATTAGAATCTCTTCTTTCTGCTAATTTGCTTTTGGGGTTTTGTCTTTTGTTTTTTTTCCGTCACCAGTGGTTTTCTAACTAACTCTACTGATCATGAATAGGGATAAAAGAAAATGACTACTTTCCTTCTCCCTTTTCTTCCTTTTAGATTTGGCAGGCAGAAGTAACCTTTTCTTCTTCTATTTAGCTCACCACACAATCCTAATAAAAACTACCTCCTCTTCTAAGCCTTTTACTAGAGGTTTCCTTTGAAATGAATTAAATAATTGGAAGGCTGATGCTGATAATAATTCACCAGAGCCTTGTCATCATGCCTTTACTGAAGACTGTTCCTTGGGTTGCTAATTATCGTAATAGCTCATATTTCTATAATACTTTTAAATTTACAAAGCCTCTTGAGATAGGCAATACAAATTTTATTAACTCCATTTTGTAGACGAGCGACCTGAGGCCCAGAGAGGTAAAATTACTTGCCCATAGTCATGCTAAGTGACAAAGCCAGGTCTGAATACTGGCCTTGAGACATGAGGTACAATGCCCTTTCTATTTTGTCAAGCAGGGGTGGAAATGGTAGTCAGGTAATAGTAGCACCTTTCACGTGAGGGCTTGCTGAGCCCCTTTCAGGACCTCTCATCCACCCTTGTATCTGACTGTCTCCCAACTCTCACCTGTGGCTTCAAGAAACTGTAGCATGAGCAACAACCATACCCTGGTAAAACCATCTCAGAAGACAGGTTAAACCAGGTAGAAGGTAACCCAACCTAAAGGCCTCAAACCCATTGGTGAGTGAGGGAATATATCTGTGCCAAGCATGTGAAGACTTCCTTTGGTGGAATGGGTAGATGAGAACAATTTGTTCCAATGGCTGTGAAGGTAGCTGAAGCAGGAGCTGTGGAGCTCTTAGAGCTCTGTTAGACATTGAAGATGCCAAGGTCATTCAGCCAGTGCATCCCAGGTCATTGCTAGTCATCACTTTTGTCTTGCACTGGACTTCAATGACTCTGGAAGAGAGAGTGAGGTTGATGACTTTGTGCAACACTGCCTCACTTCAATCCAATTCACACATGAATAAGACATCACCAATCATGCCATTGATCTTTTTTGAAATGAAAGATGAGCAACAATGTCAAGCATGGACACATGACAAGCATGGCTAACTTCTATTCTATAATCATTTTGTAGCAAGATTTTAGTATAATTGTTGCTGGTGATGCCTAAACTTCTCCATTAAAGCTTCATCCTTTGGGTCAAGGGTTTGAGTCATGTTAATATGTGAAGTCTCCTGACAGTTGTCAGTCAGAAAGTATTTATTAAACATGTGCTAGAAATGGGCTAAATTCTAATAGCTAGGTCGGGGAGTGGATAGAACTCCGGGCCTGGAGTCAAGAAGATTTGAGTTCAGATCTAATGCCATGTACTTATTAGCTGTGTGACCCTGGGCAAGTCACTTATCTTCTGTTTGTCTCAGTTTTCTCAGTTGTTACATGGAGATCACAGGGTTGTTGTGAGGATCAAATGAGATGATATTTATAAAATACTTAGTATAGTGCCTGGCACATTTTAAGTACAATATAAATCCTTATTCTTTTCCTTTTCCTCTTCTCCTTCCCTATAAAAAGAGACAGAAACTTGGTCCCTTTTCTTAAGGAGCTCACATTTTAATGGTAGAGACAATATGCAAATAACTGTGTACATTCTATTTATTGTACACTCTCTGTCTTCACTAGTATACATGTTCTGTTGAAAGAAGATGAAAGAAATCGCACAACTCTTCTGACTGGCTCCAGTATAAATTTATATTGCATAACCTCAATTGGGCTCTCACTGCTGCTAGGCTATCCTATTCTATTTCCCTTATCAACTCACTCTCTTATTTTCCATAGCAGTTCCTCTAAACCTTTTCATCCCTACTTAAACTTTCCATGGCTCCCTGTCCCCCTACTCTCTTTGCTAGAATTGTTTGTCATATTTTACAGAAAAATTTGAGGATATTTGCCATAAGCTTCCTCATCTCCCCTATTCTTCATCTACCACTCAGATACTGTAAAGCCAGACAAGCAGCTTCCAAGGTTCAGATTATGAGCATAGTAACTCTCTATTTGTTCAATAACAGATTAAGGTAAAGCATTCACAGAAAAGAGAAAATCAAAATACAGAGTAACTCAGTCATTTAGTAAGTCCTCAACTCAATCACAAAGTGCAAAGGTCAAAGCACTCCACCCCTGGGTAGTACATTTATTTAGTCAATCACAAAGTCTTATACAATTGGAGATTAGTTTCCCGTCATAAGCAAAGTACATTCATTTGATCAGTCACAAAGTACAAAGGCCAAAAGTTTTCCACTCCTGGATCACAACTGAATTATAATATCATCAGTCGCCAGCAAGCACCCTCTCGAAGGGCCTAGGTCACAACTGGGTTACAATATCATCGCAGCATTCAATATCCAAGGAGAGGTCTTTTTTTCACCTTGACCCGAGGCAAGTTCTCAGCAGTTTCTGTTCCTGGGAAGACAAAGCTTAACAAAGACACCATAACATTCATGCACATTGTCAGCATCCTCTTCTCAATTCACCTTCTGCCTGTGAAATCAACCTAGACCTCTATCTGCTCTGAGGCCTCTATCAACAAATGAATCTGATAAAGTAACATCAAAACAGACAGACAAAATATTGGCATCATAGTCATGCCTCCTCAGTTCTCAGCCACTCCAAGTGGCAGTTCTCAGAAGTCCTGGGCTGCTCCAACTGGCCCTAAGCAGTCCAGGCAGCTTTGACTGGCAGCTCTCTTTCTCTCTCAGCAACTCTGGCCCCCAGCAATTCTCTTTCTGCCTCCATGATGCTGTTCCCAGAAGTTCTTCTGGCCTCTCTCAGCTTGGGCCTCTCCCTATACATGGTACCAGCTCCTCCTAGTTCAGCCCCGTCTCGTCACATCAACAAGTCCATCCCACTGGGGGGTTCAAATTCCATTACCATTATGAATACCTCCTGCCACTATCTTCTCCTTTACCCCTGTCTCATATGGTGAAGTGGCCTTACTTCTTACCAAGGCTAACCCTTTTGCTTGTTCACGTGATCCCATTCCATCTTATCTCCTCCAACAGATTGTGCCTTCTGTCATTCCCACTCCCTCATTTATTTTCAATCTTTCCCTCTACTGGTTTATTATTTTCTGTCTACAAAAATGCCCACCTCTACCATCCTGAAAAAGCTCCTCATTTGATCCTTCCCCCTCCCACTCTCATTCTATATCTCTCCTCCCCTTTGTAGCTAAAATCCTAAAAAAAATGAAATCTACAGTAGTGCTTTTGATTTCTCTCCTCCCACTCTCTTTTTAACCCTTTACAATCCAGCTTCTGATCTCACCATTTCACTGACACTGCTCTCTCCAATGTTGCTAATGATCTCTTAGTTGTGAAATCCAATGGCCTTTTCTTGGTCCTCATTCTCCTTGACCTCTCTGCAGTCTCTGACATTGTTGATCAATCTCTCTTCCTTGACATTCTCTTCTTTGTAGGTTTTTGGGACACCACTCTCTCCTCATTTTCATCCTTGTACCATGTATTTGTATATTGCACACACACACACACACACACATATTTATTGTAAATGGGTAGTAATATCAGAGGGAATCTGCTATCAGTGGGTGGGAGGGGTAGGGGTGAAGAGCATGAGATTTTTAACACAAAGTATAAATGCTGATAATTCATGTGGGTTTATTTTATATCTTAAAAATTTGCTAAACTTTTAAATTAGTTCAACTAAATTTTTAGTTGATACTCTAGGCTTTTCCAAATATACCATCATGTCAACTGCCTCTTCTTATTCCTTCAATTTCTTTTTATTTTGTTATTATTATAGCTAACATTTCTAGTACAATATTGAATAATAGTGGTGATGATAGGCATCCTTGCTTCATCCTGATCTTATTGGGATGACTTAGCTTATCTCCCTTTACAGCAAATGCTTACTGATGGTTTTAGATAGATACTACTCGTTTTAAGGAAAGCTCCAGTTATTCCTATGTTTTCTAGTGTTTTTGATAGGAAGATATGTTGTATTTTTAAAAAAACTTTTTTTTTTTGCATCTGTTGAAATAATCATATGATTTTTGTTGTTTTTATTATTGATATGGTCAATTATATGGATAATCTTCCACAATGAACCAACTCTGCATTCCTGGTATAAATCCCACCCGTTCATACTATATATGATCTTTATGATATGTTGCTGTAATCACCTTGCTAGTATTTTATTTAAAAATTTTGCATTGATATTCATTAGGGAGATTAGTCTATAGTTTTCTTTTTCTGTTTTTGCTCTTCCTGGTTTAGGTTTCAGCACCATCTTTGTGTCATAAACGAATTTGGTAGGACTCCTTCTTTGCCTGTTTTTCTAAATGGTTCATATAGCATTGCAATTAATTATCCATAGCATACATTTTAATGGTAGAAGACAACACACAAAAGGGAGCTGAAAAGTTGCTCAGTTTGGGCATGTTTTTCATGGAATCTTCCCAGATTCTTCCTCTGGTTAGTGCTTTCTTTCTTCTCAAATTACCTTTTAATTACCTGTGCAACAGCTGAATTCCTTCAATAGCATGTAAGCTTCCAAATATCAGTAACAATTTCTGTTTTCGTCTTTGTATCTCCTGTAGCTTTCATACTGCCTTTCATAAAGTAGGTGCTTAACACATTTGTTGAATTGAATTGTATTATAATAGGGAACAAGAGAAATAAGGTGGTTGTTGAGTACCAGAGAAAATCTTTTGGGAAGATTTAAAGACAATGAATGATGGATTTGGATAGAGTTGGAAGGGACCTTTGAGGACCTCAGAGACAGCTGGTGGCAGGATAGAACACTGGGTTTGAAGATATGAATTCTAGTCCAGCCTCAGGCACTTCCTAGCTGTGGAACCCAGGAGAAGTCACTTAACCTGTTTGTCTGTTTCCTTCACTGTTATCACTAAAGTGGCCACGTAGTTTTCACCAAAGTGGCCACATAGTTTTAAGCAAAAGATATCATTTCAGTAAGTCCTTAACTCAATCATCCTTATAGGAGCAAGCCTCCTGAAGGGACCCAAAGTACAAAGGTCAAAGTTCTCCACCCCTAGGTCATAATCTCTATAATAATAATCTCTACCTAGTAAGAGCAAAATGAGATAATATTTGTAAAATGCTGTAATGGCAAGCAAAGAAGTACTTAGTGTCTTGTTTCAGCTATTTAATTATTTAGCACCTTGTTTCAGTTCAAATTTCTTTTGAGCCTTGCCTGTGATTATATCAAGTCTATGTTAAGAAACAGAACTTGTGAAACCCACAGTTGGAGGGACTTGCCAAAGACAGGAACAGGAAAGATGTAAGAGGTGGGCAGAACAGGGAGGAGCTAATGACCATATATAAAGAGAAGACCAAGCTGGGAAAAAGCAGAACTGAGAAAGGAACACTTGTGGTGGCAGAGTTAAGGAGGAAACTTGTGGTATTCGGCACTCTGTTTGTCTGTTCTGTCTGTGTTGATTTGTGTTTATAATACTTTGTACAGAAGCCCTAGGACTTTACTGGAAGTCCTGAAAGAGGATTTTCTTCTTGTCTGTTTACAGGAGTCCTGGAGGAGGGTTTTGGAGATCCTGGGACTTTACTGACAATTTGTGTTGAATTTTCAGATTTTGTTTGTGGGTCTGTGTTGATTTCAGGTAGAAAGTGAATAGATGATGGTGCTGTCAATGTGTATGAATGTTGTTTTGGCTCTGATAAGCTTTGTCTTCCCAGAAACAGAAACTGTGAAGGACTTGAGGTAGACTGGACACTCTGAGCTTCAATATGGAACAGGAACTGGATGAGGAACTGGACAAGGAGCTGGACGAGGAGCTGAGAGCTGCTTACCTTTGAATCCAGGTGATGGTTGGGTAAATTCAGGGAAAAGCTGGGACCATGGAAGAGGAACCATGGAATCTGAGAACCAGCCTCAAGTCAAGATGAAAAGACCTCTCCTTGGGTACTTAATGCTGACTGAGAAGATCATGATTTACAGTGGAGAACTAGGGGTTCTAGGGGTGGGAGAACTTCGTACTCTGTACCTTGTACCTCTTAAGGATGATTGGAAACTAATTTCCAGTCAAGAAGAAAGAAGAATTTTTGATTGAGAGACTAAGACAATGTGACCTAGGGGTGGAGAACTTTGACCTTTGTACTTTGGGTCCCTTCAGGAGGCTTGCTCCTATAAGGATGATTGAGTTAAGGACTTACTGAATGATATCTTTTGCTTAAAACTATGTGGCCAGTTTGGTGAAAACTATGTGGCCACTTTAGTGATGACTTGTTATGTTATAACATTGTGAATGCTGTACTTTGGTTTCTGTGAATGTTTTGCTTTGGTTTACTGCTGAAGAAATAGAGAGTTCACTATACTATGTGATCAGAACCTTAAAGCTGTTCACAGCAACAGTCTTCTGGAAAGCTGCTTGTGCTTGGCTTTACAAGTGCTTAGCATGGTGCCTGGCACATAGTAGGCAATAGTGTTTAATATATTAATATAATATGATAATATTATATGAATATAAGTGTTTATTGTCTCCCCTTCATTTCCCTGATGTATGACTTTACTCCACAATATTTGTAATATCCATACATTTATTGAACCTTGGAGAAAATTACTTAATTTCCTTTGGCCTCAGTTTCCTCATCTATAAAATGAGTGGGAGAGTTGAACTAGATAGTCTATAAAATTACTTCCACGTCTATGTTCCTTTAACCATATCAGATGATTATCTGGTTCCTCTTAGAAGCCACCAGTGAGAATATGAACTTTTACTTCTTAAGTCTACCCAGTGACTTTGGGATTGCTTCAATTATTATAAAGTTCTTCCTTATAAAATCCCTTCCTCTAGGTCAGTGGTTCTCAACCTTCCTAATGCCATGACCCTTTAATCCTTGTATGTGGCCATATCTGCATGTGGGCGGACCTGCTTGGAGACAGATAGAGGAGTGGTATCTTGGTTCCTAAGACCATTGGAAATATGTGTTTTGTGGTCTTAGGTGGTCTTAGGTGACCCCTGTGACCCCTGTGAAAGGGTCGTTTGGCCCCCGAAGGGGTCGCGACCCACAGGTTGAGAACTGCTGCTCTAGGTCTCCCACCAAGGGCATTTTCAGTAAGGATCCCATTCAGGCACAAAGTCTCCCCCCACACTTTCCTTGTAACATGCGCAGATATTCTCTGTCAACTCCTTCCCTCTCCTCTCCTGCCCATGTCAAGTAGATGATGCGGAAGACAGTATGCTCAAGTAGAAACCTGAGCATTGCACATTCACGGATATCTCCTGCCTGCTTCTAGCTATGATTTATTGCTGGGTTAAGACTCTCAATTAGTGACTGAGCCATAAAAGCTGATGATAGCAGGGTGCCACACCTGGTAGTAGGAGAGGCAGCTTTAGGCTGATGGGTCTCTTGGAGGCAGCTTTTGAGAAGACAAGATGTTCATTTGGTTGATGCTAGAAGAAAGGAAACTGAAGGAGAGGCATGGAATCCAGAAGTCTCTGGTAACCCTCCCCCCACTAGTTGAGTCCATGCTACATATGGGGAAAAGGATGCTGGGGGGGCCATGACCCCCCTGTTTTTCTTAGGTAGGGAAGGATTCTTCCTTCACTACTCCCTACCCTCACCCTGTGAACCTCAAATGGTCCTTGAAGTCTTGACAGGGCTGGTGAGGACATTATTTCCTTAAGTGGTTCTACCAGCACCATGGACAGTAGTCTGATCAGGAGAGTGACAGGGAAAATTTTGGTATTAGAGAGGAGGACCATGGGAATGAAAGATCCCATTTGGTATTTGAACAGGCTGTGCTCAGCAGAGTTGAATTGTGAAATGTCTAATTAGTAACCTTAGCAAAAAACAGTCCCACAAAGAAGACTTGAATGTTAGCCTCTGAACTGATTGTACTAGTAGTGATAAATGATTAGATTTTGTCCTAATCATTCTCTGATTCTTTATTGCTTAACATTCCCTTTTTTATGTGTGAATAAACTGTTTTCATACATGTTTCATATTTGTACATTGGGTATAGTTTTTTTTTAAACTGTTCCCTATGGCGATAAGAACCCTTAGATTTCAAGCCCATAAGCAATTCTGTAGAAGTGCCTTTCTCTGGAGAGGCTGGAGTGGGATGAAGAGTCAATGTTTATGAGAATTGGGGAGCCCATTTCCCTGATTGAGAAGTCAGGGAACCCCAGGGCAATGAACCTAGGACAACTCAAGATGGCAGGTAAAGGACAGAGGTTGGAGCAGGTCACCAGCTCTGGAGCTATGCCTACCTAGCCAGTGTTTTTGTTTTGTTGTTCACTCATTTTTCAGTAGTGCCTGTGAGGGATAATTTATAGTGAAGTTTCCCCATTCTGAAAAATCAAATCTAGAATGGCTTCAGTATTCACTAGGCCTAGGGTTAGGTCACCTGACCTTCAAGCAATCTGGGGCTTAGAGCAATGGAGACCCTCCCTCAGAGCCAACTCAGCAGAAGATATGCCAAATAAGGTTAAGACTGCTTTCATTGGACACCCACATGTTTCCAGGTCCTTTGTCTCAGAAAGATTCCTGCACTTAGGTTGTGGGTCAGCCCCCCTACCAATAAGAGTGAAGGCCAGTTGGGGGTGTTGGGTTTCTGCATTGGAAGATTATATAACCATGGGCTGGCTTCTACCTGTTGCTCTCTCTCTGCTACCATGTGGGTGACAGGGGCAGGGTCCTTTCTCATGAGAAAGAATAAAGACCTTTTCTGACCTTAGATTCAGACTCTGAACTCTTTCATCTCTCACGCATGCCTGACTTTTTGTGACCCCATTTGAGGGTTTTCTTTGCAAAGATAATGCAATGGATTGCCATTTCCTTTGCCAACTCACTTTACAGGTGATGAAACTGAAGCAAACAGAGGTAAATGACTTGTGCAGGGTCACACAGCTAGTATGTGGCTAAGGCCAAATCTGAACTCAGGAAATTGTCTTCCTGATTTCAGTCTTGGCACTCTATGCTCTATGGTGCCACCTAGCTGCCCAGCTAACCAGTGTACTAAATTTATCTTGGAATGAAATCTCCCACACTCTAATTTTCATCCTTAGGTTCTTCTAGAATTATACAAGACTAGGTAATTTCTTTCCCACAAAACAGCCCTCTAAATTATCTTCAAGCAGAAATCATTTCCCCTTTTAAGCCTTTTATTCTTCATTTAGCAGTCTGTCCTTCCTTTGCTGGGGGTTTGCTACACAGATGTTTCTCAACTGGAACTAGAACATATGGCTTGGACAAATGTAATTATTGCATTCAAAAAGAAATTTAATGAGATAGGAACAGTCCAAGCTTCTCTGCATCTTTAGAGAAACATTCTGAAACATGTGCTCTAGTGTCTTTTGCCTAATTGAAAAAAGCAGATGGGGATTATGGTAATTAAAATGTGTAATAGTTAAAAAAAACTCAGCAAGAATGGGCAGACTTTCTGTTTTTATGCTCCTGCCCTGAGATTTAAAATACCCCACATGGGGTGCAGAACTATTATGGAAGAAATACGAATCATTCAAGAAGGAAATTGGAAAGTCACACCTGCAAAAAGTCACAGCCCAAGTTGCTTGGCTGTGTCAACTTTTGACCTGTGATGGTTTGTAGGGAGACTGCCTCCTTTCTGTGAAGTATCTGAGAGACAGCAGCTTTAGACCATTTTTCCAGGTTTGAGCTAGTCAGTAACTGTGATGCAGGTGGCTGCCTGGAAACTGTTGAATTAAAATCAGCTTTGGGATTTCTGCTTAGGGGAATGCTACTTTTTAGGGAGCTGAAAGTTAAGAAGATGACCATTCATTGTAATATCTTCTTCATAGCAATCCTGTGATATAGGTAGCACAAATATTATCATCCCAATTTTACAGATAAGAAAAGAGTAAAAAAAAAGAAAAGAAATTTATGTGATAACTTTATTATATATTTAGAAGGAATAGCAAGTTGTACATAATAGATTTGCAGTTTCATGTACCATCATTTTTTATTATACTGTTATGAAAATGCTTGTTTTATTCCATAAATTAAAAATAAAATAAAAAAAATATTTAGAAAGTGTGAAATGACTTGTCTATGGTGACACCATAAGTGAAACAACTGGAACTCAAATCCGGTTCTTTTGATTCCAAGCTTGGTGCCCTTTCTACTAGGCCACCCTTTAGTAGATGTGTAATTTTATTTATTGGGTACTCATTCCATCAATATAGATTGCAAACCCTCTTTCATGAATCATCCCCACCAAAATATTCTCTCCCTTTCAATTAATATTTTGGTGATGAGTCTCCCTAAATTTAGCTGGACTGCCTTCGCACAAAGGATACACAATTCATCACTAGGTTCCTGGCTGAAAAATTTTCAGTTTGGTGGGATGTGCTTGTGCCCCAGTGGCCCAGCCTTTGAATGATTAGGTCACCTTGGATGACTTCAATGAAGCCTGGAAGTATGATTTAAGTGGAAGATTCATTCATTCATTCATTCATTCATTTGTTCATTTGTTCGTTTGTTCAACATTTATTGAGAGCCTAGAATCAAGCTCTCAACAAGCATTTGCTAAATGCCTACTATATACCAAGCACAACAACACATTCATAGGTAAATAGATACAGCATATTTGCGAAAAAAATACATGGGCTGGGGGGGAGAGTCTGGGGAAGAGAGATGATAGCTGAACCAGGAATGTCTTTTTGAAGGAACTGATGAGAGCTGAAACTTGAAGGAGCTAGGAATTCTAAGAGGCATAGGAAAGGAGGGGAGACCATTCCAGGCACAAGGAATGGCCTGTTCAAAGGTACCAAGGTAAAATAATGAATTTTGTATGCAAAGAACAGCAAGAAACCCAGTTTTCCTTGACTGGAGAGTACAGGAAAGGGAGTAATGTGTAATAAATCAGCAAGCATTTCCTAAACTCCTATTATGTGCCAAGCACTGTACCAAGCTGTGGGGATGCAAAGAAAGAAAAAAAAAAGAAAGAGAAGGAAAGAAAAAAAAAAGGAAAATAAAGACTGGAAAGGTAGGTTAGGGCCAGGTTACAAAGGACTTTAAATGACAGAGGAGTTTGTACTTGATCCTAGAGGTAATGGAAAGTCCCTGGAGCTTATTGAAAAGGCTATTAACCTGAACTTCAAGAATAATGCTTTGGTAGGTATTTGAGGGCTGGATTAGAGAAAATTAGGAAATGTTTAAATCAAGAAAAATATAATACAACATAGAAAATGTTAATTTGTGGCTAAATCAATATTATGTTTGACACCGTTGCCCAAGACCATAGAGATAGCTAAAGTTTCTTTATCTTTAGTGTGGAAATTCTGTTTTGGAGAGGTTTGAGTGGTTGTCAGGATCAGAGAAAGGGTCCAGTTTTCCATCTTGTTGGCCTCATGACCGGTAAGTGATTTCAAAAGTTA
The DNA here is from genome assembly GCA_028646515.1 of Pseudochirops corinnae. NCBI lineage: Eukaryota > Metazoa > Chordata > Mammalia > Diprotodontia > Pseudocheiridae > Pseudochirops > Pseudochirops corinnae. Next base: position 65,370 of record JAQQSV010000390.1, read on the forward strand.
CTTTGTCAGTGAGTGGTAGGAGCAGAACTCAAGCCTGTGTTACCCAATTCATCATCCTATGTCTTTTTTTTTCACTACAAGGGGAGATTTTACCTGGCTTCATGAGCTTGACCAAAAAATATTTTGATAACTTTCTTTCAATATAATTGGTTTCCTTTGCAACTCTATTTATTTTCTTTTATGCATTTAAGTACTATTCTGAGAAGGGCTCTATAGGATTCATGGGACTGACTGCCAGAGGAGTCTGGACCACACAACAAAAAGCTTAAGATTGCCTGTTCACCACCAAATACTTAAAGATTTAAAATATTGCAAGGTAGAGATATACGTTTCAGAAATCTTTCCTCAGTTTCTTATTCATTAGGAGAATGTACTTGTTATCTTTTTAACTTTGAATAATCAATAAATCTATCTTTTGCCTCTGGACCAGAAACTTAAACTTGGCCTAAGAATTCATGAAATACAGTTTAATTTTAAAATTGTGTCCTCTCCTTCACAATCCTTCATGTTTTTCCCTACCCTAGCCAACCATGTGGCCAACTGGAGAGCAGAATGATCCGGCAGACAGAATACTGAATTTGGATTCAGAAGACCTCAGTTCCAATCCTTCCTTCCTGTGTTACCTCAGGCAAGTCATTTACCTCCTATGGGCCTTAGTTTCTTCATTTGTAAAACAAAGGGGATTCACTGGCCTATACAATCTCTAAAGTCCCTTGCAGTTTTCAAGTTCAGAGATCCACAGTTTAGCTAATTAAAAAACCCCACAAACTTTTGGGGTCAACTCTTCCCTCTGCGAAGCATTTTCATCTCTATAAATAAGATAATGGTTCTGAAAGGGGTCTTTCCTTTCTGCCTGTCTAGTCATCAGCTCTTGGCCACTTCAACAGCTTGTATTTAGGAAGAAGACATCACACGTGCTCCATGATAGAGATCAGATGGGGAATGCACTGCCTTTTCATTTAACAATTTGATGCTCACAAATTGTGCTCACTTGAAAGACAATTATTTCCGACAGAATCCTGCAGCCTAAAAGCATATTGTTAGAGCAAAGTTTCTCTTAATGTATCTTTAAGTGGCTTCAAGAGTCATTCCTGGATAACCAGCCATTAGGCTCAAACTAATCAGCCTCAATAACTGCCATCATAATTCTAATCCTGTGGGGTTTCTGGTAGGACAAGAGAAGACCAGATCTCTGTGAGTAGTCTTTTATGAATCACAAACTGCCAGAGCTAGAAGGAACTGTGGGGTCCACTACCATACTACCCAACCTCTTCTTTCCCTCTCCCCCCATGCCCAAGCTATAAGAGAAGAAAACCAAGACCCTGAGAAGGGAGGAGACTTAGCAGAATCAGAATCACAGAATTTCAGAAAGGAAGGGACCTCAGAGACCATCTGGTCTAATGAAGAATAGAAAGGCTATCTTCTGGTTTGTTGTCTTTTGACTTTTTCAGTTCATCCAGCCATCTGTGAACTCAGTGAATGATTATTGAAGCTCTCTTGTGTTAGTTTAAGAAAGGTGGCATGGTATACTGGGTAAAGATCAGACCGTGGAATCAGGAAGACCAGGGTTTGAGGCCTAACTGCCAGCATGTATAGGCTGTGTGATACTGGCCAAGTCACTAAACTTCTCAGTGACCCAGACAACTCTTAAGATTATCAGTTACAGAAGAATCATTCATCTGCTTTGGTGGAGAGACTTTCCACACTGGAGTTCCCCACATGGATCTGGAGATAAAAAAAAATCTGTAGTCACTGTCATTCTGGAGACCCTTTCAATAGTTCTTCCACATTATCTAAATGAATTATGTTGCTGAAACTCTCAGCTGTCATCTCAGAGTCCAGACTAAATAAATACATGAATAAAAAACCTGAAAATCAATCTGGAAGCAAGAGAGCCCTGCCAGGGCAAAGAGATTCTTTATGACTATTACTCCATCTCCCACCAAATTCCTCCCAGAAGCTATATTTTAAAGCAGACTTTAGCTCTGAGAGATCTAATAAAGTTAGATATTTTTGAAATGAGGATTGGATTTAAAAATCACAAATTTATGTATTTCAGTCATAAAAATGTTAAAAGTCACCATCTTCCCCTCAAGTTATTTTTTTTTTCCCAAGGAATTTCCTTAATCTCTTCCAATAGATCCATTCTCCATTATAGCAGAGGAATGTTGCTTGACCTTTCTGCCCTATATTGTTTCCTACACCTCATAAAACAAATTGGCTGTAAAATGTTTGTAACTGCAGTGGAGTTGGGAGAGTGGTTCAAGGGAAAGAACGAAATTAAAACTTTTTCAAGCATTGCCCTGAATGCTCTGGAACAGTGAAGAGATTTGGCCCCATTATAGGAGGAGAGATTGAAGAAACTGGGGATGTTTAGCCTGGAGAAAAGAAGTTTTGGGGTTGATGTGATTACTATTCTCAAATATTTAAAAGGTTGCTATGGGGAAGCAGAAGCAGACGTAATGGTAGATGGCACAGCATATATCTGGGCTCAGAGCAGTGATGTGCTGGTAAATAAATGTTTAACAGTTGGCTTCCTGTCCCTGGCCTCTTAATCCAGCATGCTAATGTATATGTACCTAAGTACATATACTTTTAACATATACTTAATAAACGTAGGTATATTAAGCATTTTCCTAATATAAAGGATATATAGCATACAATTTATAAACAATAATAAAATGAACAATACTATTTATTGTGAATTCTATACATTGCCAATTGATTCTCATAAAATGCTTTTGTTGATTTTTATCAAACTCTCATATTCATAGCTATCCTACTGTTGTAATTCAATCATGATTTGACAAATGGAGTTGCATCTCAATCCAGTAACTCTTTTGCCAATAAATATATTATCATTCAATCTGATAAATCATCTACTGTTAAATTACTCCTCATTTTCATACAAATTATTTTTATTAAACTAAAATCTCTTTCAGATTCAAAGCTATTGATTGTAATAGGACTAGCTATCTTTCTAGCTTTTTGTATAGTTTCAGGGATTGGAACATAGTTTGATTCTACTTTTATCTACAAAATCCTGAAAATCATTCATTTCAACTTCATATTTTAAAATTTCATTTAAATGGTATTTTTTTTTACTAGCTATGAAGTAAGTTCTTCAAAGGGCCAAATAGATGATTCTAATCAATCAAAATAATGAAAATTACTTTATCTTTTTTCTGTCTGATAAAATGTGTAAGTTCAAGTGTTGAATTATATTTTCTAATGACATGCTCCTAAGGAGAGGGTTAAATTTATTATTTTTATTAAATGGAAAGTCTTTAAACTTATCTAACTAAATCAAATGTTCAACTTAGACTCGAGCTTTCCAGTACTGATCTACAAATTTTCCAGAGCTTTTATGGTGCATTTGGTTATTTTTTTGTATTTTCTGGATGTTAGCCCATCTTGACTGTAACACAATTCTAAGTAACTAGAGTTCTTCAAGAATGTCAATCATTAAATAAGATCTTGTAAGACATTAATGTAAGGCCCTTCTCTTTGCTAAACCAGAATAAGAAGTGCAAGAAAAATGTACCTATAATACAGGATATGTGTGCTATACCATACCGTACCATGCCATGCCATGCCGCATCATGCCATACCATGCCATGCCATATCATACCATACCATACCATACCACAGTAGCATCTTGTAAACTACATGCCAATCCATCTTAGTCCTAGTATTTAACTGACTTTAGTAAATTCAACTTTAAATTCTGTAGCTACAAGGGGTGGCTAACTGGTGCAGTGAATAGAGCACCAGCCCTAGAGTCAGGAGGACCCCAGTTAAAATCCAGCCTCAGACACTTAACCTTAATTGGCTGTGTGACCTTGGCCAAGTCACTTAACCCCAATTGCCTTGCCTTTCCCCCTCCAAAAAGCAAAAAAAAAAAAAAAACCCCTGCAACTACAGTTTCTAGTTTGTTGTTTTAAAAAAATATTGTTGATGAATAGAATACCTTTTATCCAGAAATGTTTTAAAATTTTTTAAATATTTTAAAATATTTAAAAATTTCAGATAAATGATAATTAAAATCAATGATTTAAATAGTCAAGTGATGATTTTAGGAAAATTTTCTAACAGCTTTGTGGATTTCTTCTCAGCATTGTTTTAGCACTATCAAAACAAAATGCAAACAAGTTCACTTTCAAATATTCATGTTAAAGCCATAATAATTCGAAGCAGACAATAATGTATTGAAAATACACTCTGCTGTGGTTGACACCAATTTTTTTTAAAGCAATAAATAACATGACTAGCTCAGCTGATTGAACTGTGCACTGGTTATATTTAACAACTGACTCTCCAAATTCCTGAAAATTTAACAATATAAATTAAGCTGGCTCTAGCACATGACTGGTGTGGATTCAGGAAGATCTGAGTTCCAATACTACTTTAGTCATTTAATCAGCTCTTTTGACCATTGGCAAGTCTCACTTAACCTCTGTCTATCTTTCTTCATCTGTGAGATGGGAATAATGATAGCACCTACCTTTCAGGGTTGTTGTGAGCATTTTTTTTTAAGAGATAATATTTGTATAACACTTAATAAACACTTAAGAGCTACAAAAATGTTACCTACCTATTATTATTCCCCAGAGGGAGGCAATGTCAACATGTGGAAATTTCATTAGAGGTAGAGTTTAGCTCAGGGATTCCTATTTTGGAGTTTGTGGACTTAAAAAAAATTTTTTTGATAACTATTTTAATATAACTGATTTTCTTTTTAATCTCATATATTTTACTTCGTGCATTTGAGAAGAGGTCCTTATACTTCACCAGATTGACAAATGTCTCCATGAGGCAAAACATATTAAGAATCCCTGGTGAGCTTAACATAGGAGCAGGAAAGGGAGGAGGATAGATGGGTACATGTCTTTAGTCACGGTCCTAGCATCCCCAGATTGGACGATTATAAAGGCCTCATTTCTGTGCCTCATATTTTACAAAGTTGTTTCTTCACAATAACCCCATGCTGTAGGTACAATTATCGTTATCCCATTTTACTGTTGGGAAAACTCAGACTTCAAGGAATTGACAAAAGATCATAGAGCTATTAAGTTTCAAAGGTAGATTTAAAATCATATATCGTGATTCAGAGTCCAATGTTCTTTCTACTGTGAGGCTGCTTCTCACTTTCCTCAAATGCTGTAGTAAGGTTATAACCTTAATTTTTGTCACTGAGGGGGGGCGGAGCCAAGATGGCAGCATAGCAGCAGCAACATATCGCAGCTCTCACATAGCCACCCCAAAATACCCATAAAATAGGACTCTAAACCAATCCTAGAACTCCAAAACGCACACAAAGATACTTCCCACTAAAGTCAGTTCGGCTACGAGAAACCATATCAGCACTGCGAACCGAAACCAGCCTGGCCTGAAGCCACGGCTGTGCCCCGGGGGCGGTGGAGGAGCCTCTCAGGTGAGCGGATTAGCACCAGCTGCCAGTGGGAATTACGAAAGGGGGAGATAAGCAGTCCAGCCGAAAGGCCTCCAGAGCGGAAGAGCAAAAGGCAGAGGTTTTTCACCCGCCTCCGTGTTGTAGCTTCCCGCCCGCGGCCTGCAGACGCAGGGGGACTGAGCGATTGTTCTCAGGCCAAGAGCTCTCGTGTTGAGCGGCCTGGATCTGGATCGCGGTCTTGGGCCTCGGTTCTGGAGTCTTCACTATGAAGTCAGCTGGAAGTAAATAGGAAGAGTTCCCAGCCTCTTCCTGAGAGCTACGGCAGCCGGGAGGACCCCAGCGATTTGGGACAGAGCTTTTCCTTCTGCAAGCAGAGCCCCACAGAGATTTTTAAAAAAATCACAGACTGAACAACCATGAGTAAGAATAAGCATAAGAAGCAAAGTAAGAACAGCTCCCAAACCCTAGATTCCTTCTTTGGGGAAAAGAAAGATCATGGGAGAGAGAGGGAGGAGGAGAGCGCAGCCAGAGCACCCCCACCAGAGGCCTCCAATAAACATGAAGAATGCCTGAAAGCTAGAGATGAGCTGAAGAAGGATTTTCAAAACCAA
>JAQQSV010000390.1:71493-97176 GCA_028646515.1 Pseudochirops corinnae
GTTCAGTCTGTGATTTTTTTAAAAATCTCTGTGGGGCTCTGCTTGCAGAAGGAAAAGCTCTGTCCCAAATCGCTGGGGTCCTCCCGGCTGCCGTAGCTCTCAGGAAGAGGCTGGGAACTCTTCCTATTTACTTCCAGCTGACTTCATAGTGAAGACTCCAGAACCGAGGCCCAAGACCGCGATCCAGATCCAGGCCGCTCAACACGAGAGCTCTTGGCCTGAGAACAATCGCTCAGTCCCCCTGCGTCTGCAGGCCGCGGGCGGGAAGCTACAACACGGAGGCGGGTGAAAAACCTCTGCCTTTTGCTCTTCCGCTCTGGAGGCCTTTCGGCTGGACTGCTTATCTCCCCCTTTCGTAATTCCCACTGGCAGCTGGTGCTAATCCGCTCACCTGAGAGGCTCCTCCACCGCCCCCGGGGCACAGCCGTGGCTTCAGGCCAGGCTGGTTTCGGTTCGCAGTGCTGATATGGTTTCTCGTAGCCGAACTGACTTTAGTGGGAAGTATCTTTGTGTGCGTTTTGGAGTTCTAGGATTGGTTTAGAGTCCTATTTTATGGGTATTTTGGGGTGGCTATGTGAGAGCTGCGATATGTTGCTGCTGCTATGCTGCCATCTTGGCTCCGCCCCCCCTCAGTGACAAAAATTAAGGTTATAACCTTACTACAGCATTTGAGGAAAGTGAGAAGCAGCCTCACAGTAGAAAGAACATTGGACTCTGAATCACGATATATGATTTTAAATCTACCTTTGAAACTTAATAGCTCTATGATCTTTTGTCAATTCCTTGAAGTCTGAGTTTTCCCAACAGTAAAATGGGATAACGATAATTGTACCTACAGCATGGGGTTATTGTGAAGAAACAACTTTGTAAAATATGAGGCACAGAAATGAGGCCTTTATAATCGTCCAATCTGGGGATGCTAGGACCGTGACTAAAGACATGTACCCATCTATCCTCCTCCCTTTCCTGCTCCTATGTTAAGCTCACCAGGGATTCTTAATATGTTTTGCCTCATGGAGACATTTGTCAATCTGGTGAAGTATAAGGACCTCTTCTCAAATGCACGAAGTAAAATATATGAGATTAAAAAGAAAATCAGTTATATTAAAATAGTTATCAAAAAAATTTTTTTTAAGTCCACAAACTCCAAAATAGGAATCCCTGAGCTAAACTCTACCTCTAATGAAATTTCCACATGTTGACATTGCCTCCCTCTGGGGAATAATAATAGGTAGGTAACATTTTTGTAGCTCTTAAGTGTTTATTAAGTGTTATACAAATATTATCTCTTAAAAAAAAATGCTCACAACAACCCTGAAAGGTAGGTGCTATCATTATTCCCATCTCACAGATGAAGAAAGATAGACAGAGGTTAAGTGAGACTTGCCAATGGTCAAAAGAGCTGATTAAATGACTAAAGTAGTATTGGAACTCAGATCTTCCTGAATCCACACCAGTCATGTGCTAGAGCCAGCTTAATTTATATTGTTAAATTTTCAGGAATTTGGAGAGTCAGTTGTTAAATATAACCAGTGCACAGTTCAATCAGCTGAGCTAGTCATGTTATTTATTGCTTTAAAAAAAATTGGTGTCAACCACAGCAGAGTGTATTTTCAATACATTATTGTCTGCTTCGAATTATTATGGCTTTAACATGAATATTTGAAAGTGAACTTGTTTGCATTTTGTTTTGATAGTGCTAAAACAATGCTGAGAAGAAATCCACAAAGCTGTTAGAAAATTTTCCTAAAATCATCACTTGACTATTTAAATCATTGATTTTAATTATCATTTATCTGAAATTTTTAAATATTTTAAAATATTTAAAAAATTTTAAAACATTTCTGGATAAAAGGTATTCTATTCATCAACAATATTTTTTTAAAACAACAAACTAGAAACTGTAGTTGCAGGGGTTTTTTTTTTTTTTTTGCTTTTTGGAGGGGGAAAGGCAAGGCAATTGGGGTTAAGTGACTTGGCCAAGGTCACACAGCCAATTAAGGTTAAGTGTCTGAGGCTGGATTTTAACTGGGGTCCTCCTGACTCTAGGGCTGGTGCTCTATTCACTGCACCAGTTAGCCACCCCTTGTAGCTACAGAATTTAAAGTTGAATTTACTAAAGTCAGTTAAATACTAGGACTAAGATGGATTGGCATGTAGTTTACAAGATGCTACTGTGGTATGGTATGGTATGGTATGATATGGCATGGCATGGTATGGCATGATGCGGCATGGCATGGCATGGTACGGTATGGTATAGCACACATATCCTGTATTATAGGTACATTTTTCTTGCACTTCTTATTCTGGTTTAGCAAAGAGAAGGGCCTTACATTAATGTCTTACAAGATCTTATTTAATGATTGACATTCTTGAAGAACTCTAGTTACTTAGAATTGTGTTACAGTCAAGATGGGCTAACATCCAGAAAATACAAAAAAATAACCAAATGCACCATAAAAGCTCTGGAAAATTTGTAGATCAGTACTGGAAAGCTCGAGTCTAAGTTGAACATTTGATTTAGTTAGATAAGTTTAAAGACTTTCCATTTAATAAAAATAATAAATTTAACCCTCTCCTTAGGAGCATGTCATTAGAAAATATAATTCAACACTTGAACTTACACATTTTATCAGACAGAAAAAAGATAAAGTAATTTTCATTATTTTGATTGATTAGAATCATCTATTTGGCCCTTTGAAGAACTTACTTCATAGCTAGTAAAAAAAAATACCATTTAAATGAAATTTTAAAATATGAAGTTGAAATGAATGATTTTCAGGATTTTGTAGATAAAAGTAGAATCAAACTATGTTCCAATCCCTGAAACTATACAAAAAGCTAGAAAGATAGCTAGTCCTATTACAATCAATAGCTTTGAATCTGAAAGAGATTTTAGTTTAATAAAAATAATTTGTATGAAAATGAGGAGTAATTTAACAGTAGATGATTTATCAGATTGAATGATAATATATTTATTGGCAAAAGAGTTACTGGATTGAGATGCAACTCCATTTGTCAAATCATGATTGAATTACAACAGTAGGATAGCTATGAATATGAGAGTTTGATAAAAATCAACAAAAGCATTTTATGAGAATCAATTGGCAATGTATAGAATTCACAATAAATAGTATTGTTCATTTTATTATTGTTTATAAATTGTATGCTATATATCCTTTATATTAGGAAAATGCTTAATATACCTACGTTTATTAAGTATATGTTAAAAGTATATGTACTTAGGTACATATACATTAGCATGCTGGATTAAGAGGCCAGGGACAGGAAGCCAACTGTTAAACATTTATTTACCAGCACATCACTGCTCTGAGCCCAGATATATGCTGTGCCATCTACCATTACGTCTGCTTCTGCTTCCCCATAGCAACCTTTTAAATATTTGAGAATAGTAATCACATCAACCCCAAAACTTCTTTTCTCCAGGCTAAACATCCCCAGTTTCTTCAATCTCTCCTCCTATAATGGGGCCAAATCTCTTCACTGTTCCAGAGCATTCAGGGCAATGCTTGAAAAAGTTTTAATTTCGTTCTTTCCCTTGAACCACTCTCCCAACTCCACTGCAGTTACAAACATTTTACAGCCAATTTGTTTTATGAGGTGTAGGAAACAATATAGGGCAGAAAGGTCAAGCAACATTCCTCTGCTATAATGGAGAATGGATCTATTGGAAGAGATTAAGGAAATTCCTTGGGAAAAAAAAAATAACTTGAGGGGAAGATGGTGACTTTTAACATTTTTATGACTGAAATACATAAATTTGTGATTTTTAAATCCAATCCTCATTTCAAAAATATCTAACTTTATTAGATCTCTCAGAGCTAAAGTCTGCTTTAAAATATAGCTTCTGGGAGGAATTTGGTGGGAGATGGAGTAATAGTCATAAAGAATCTCTTTGCCCTGGCAGGGCTCTCTTGCTTCCAGATTGATTTTCAGGTTTTTTATTCATGTATTTATTTAGTCTGGACTCTGAGATGACAGCTGAGAGTTTCAGCAACATAATTCATTTAGATAATGTGGAAGAACTATTGAAAGGGTCTCCAGAATGACAGTGACTACAGATTTTTTTTTATCTCCAGATCCATGTGGGGAACTCCAGTGTGGAAAGTCTCTCCACCAAAGCAGATGAATGATTCTTCTGTAACTGATAATCTTAAGAGTTGTCTGGGTCACTGAGAAGTTTAGTGACTTGGCCAGTATCACACAGCCTATACATGCTGGCAGTTAGGCCTCAAACCCTGGTCTTCCTGATTCCACGGTCTGATCTTTACCCAGTATACCATGCCACCTTTCTTAAACTAACACAAGAGAGCTTCAATAATCATTCACTGAGTTCACAGATGGCTGGATGAACTGAAAAAGTCAAAAGACAACAAACCAGAAGATAGCCTTTCTATTCTTCATTAGACCAGATGGTCTCTGAGGTCCCTTCCTTTCTGAAATTCTGTGATTCTGATTCTGCTAAGTCTCCTCCCTTCTCAGGGTCTTGGTTTTCTTCTCTTATAGCTTGGGCATGGGGGGAGAGGGAAAGAAGAGGTTGGGTAGTATGGTAGTGGACCCCACAGTTCCTTCTAGCTCTGGCAGTTTGTGATTCATAAAAGACTACTCACAGAGATCTGGTCTTCTCTTGTCCTACCAGAAACCCCACAGGATTAGAATTATGATGGCAGTTATTGAGGCTGATTAGTTTGAGCCTAATGGCTGGTTATCCAGGAATGACTCTTGAAGCCACTTAAAGATACATTAAGAGAAACTTTGCTCTAACAATATGCTTTTAGGCTGCAGGATTCTGTCGGAAATAATTGTCTTTCAAGTGAGCACAATTTGTGAGCATCAAATTGTTAAATGAAAAGGCAGTGCATTCCCCATCTGATCTCTATCATGGAGCACGTGTGATGTCTTCTTCCTAAATACAAGCTGTTGAAGTGGCCAAGAGCTGATGACTAGACAGGCAGAAAGGAAAGACCCCTTTCAGAACCATTATCTTATTTATAGAGATGAAAATGCTTCGCAGAGGGAAGAGTTGACCCCAAAAGTTTGTGGGGTTTTTTAATTAGCTAAACTGTGGATCTCTGAACTTGAAAACTGCAAGGGACTTTAGAGATTGTATAGGCCAGTGAATCCCCTTTGTTTTACAAATGAAGAAACTAAGGCCCATAGGAGGTAAATGACTTGCCTGAGGTAACACAGGAAGGAAGGATTGGAACTGAGGTCTTCTGAATCCAAATTCAGTATTCTGTCTGCCGGATCATTCTGCTCTCCAGTTGGCCACATGGTTGGCTAGGGTAGGGAAAAACATGAAGGATTGTGAAGGAGAGGACACAATTTTAAAATTAAACTGTATTTCATGAATTCTTAGGCCAAGTTTAAGTTTCTGGTCCAGAGGCAAAAGATAGATTTATTGATTATTCAAAGTTAAAAAGATAACAAGTACATTCTCCTAATGAATAAGAAACTGAGGAAAGATTTCTGAAACGTATATCTCTACCTTGCAATATTTTAAATCTTTAAGTATTTGGTGGTGAACAGGCAATCTTAAGCTTTTTGTTGTGTGGTCCAGACTCCTCTGGCAGTCAGTCCCATGAATCCTATAGAGCCCTTCTCAGAATAGTACTTAAATGCATAAAAGAAAATAAATAGAGTTGCAAAGGAAACCAATTATATTGAAAGAAAGTTATCAAAATATTTTTTGGTCAAGCTCATGAAGCCAGGTAAAATCTCCCCTTGTAGTGAAAAAAAAAGACATAGGATGATGAATTGGGTAACACAGGCTTGAGTTCTGCTCCTACCACTCACTGACAAAGTAACTTTTGAAATCACTTACCGGTCATGAGGCCAACAAGATGGAAAACTGGACCCTTTCTCTGATCCTGACAACCACTCAAACCTCTCCAAAACAGAATTTCCACACTAAAGATAAAGAAACTTTAGCTATCTCTATGGTCTTGGGCAACGGTGTCAAACATAATATTGATTTAGCCACAAATTAACATTTTCTATGTTGTATTATATTTTTCTTGATTTAAACATTTCCTAATTTTCTCTAATCCAGCCCTCAAATACCTACCAAAGCATTATTCTTGAAGTTCAGGTTAATAGCCTTTTCAATAAGCTCCAGGGACTTTCCATTACCTCTAGGATCAAGTACAAACTCCTCTGTCATTTAAAGTCCTTTGTAACCTGGCCCTAACCTACCTTTCCAGTCTTTATTTTCCTTTTTTTTTTCTTTCCTTCTCTTTCTTTTTTTTTTCTTTCTTTGCATCCCCACAGCTTGGTACAGTGCTTGGCACATAATAGGAGTTTAGGAAATGCTTGCTGATTTATTACACATTACTCCCTTTCCTGTACTCTCCAGTCAAGGAAAACTGGGTTTCTTGCTGTTCTTTGCATACAAAATTCATTATTTTACCTTGGTACCTTTGAACAGGCCATTCCTTGTGCCTGGAATGGTCTCCCCTCCTTTCCTATGCCTCTTAGAATTCCTAGCTCCTTCAAGTTTCAGCTCTCATCAGTTCCTTCAAAAAGACATTCCTGGTTCAGCTATCATCTCTCTTCCCCAGACTCTCCCCCCCAGCCCATGTATTTTTTTCGCAAATATGCTGTATCTATTTACCTATGAATGTGTTGTTGTGCTTGGTATATAGTAGGCATTTAGCAAATGCTTGTTGAGAGCTTGATTCTAGGCTCTCAATAAATGTTGAACAAACGAACAAATGAACAAATGAATGAATGAATGAATGAATGAATCTTCCACTTAAATCATACTTCCAGGCTTCATTGAAGTCATCCAAGGTGACCTAATCATTCAAAGGCTGGGCCACTGGGGCACAAGCACATCCCACCAAACTGAAAATTTTTCAGCCAGGAACCTAGTGATGAATTGTGTATCCTTTGTGCGAAGGCAGTCCAGCTAAATTTAGGGAGACTCATCACCAAAATATTAATTGAAAGGGAGAGAATATTTTGGTGGGGATGATTCATGAAAGAGGGTTTGCAATCTATATTGATGGAATGAGTACCCAATAAATAAAATTACACATCTACTAAAGGGTGGCCTAGTAGAAAGGGCACCAAGCTTGGAATCAAAAGAACCGGATTTGAGTTCCAGTTGTTTCACTTATGGTGTCACCATAGACAAGTCATTTCACACTTTCTAAATATTTTTTTTATTTTATTTTTAATTTATGGAATAAAACAAGCATTTTCATAACAGTATAATAAAAAATGATGGTACATGAAACTGCAAATCTATTATGTACAACTTGCTATTCCTTCTAAATATATAATAAAGTTATCACATAAATTTCTTTTCTTTTTTTTTACTCTTTTCTTATCTGTAAAATTGGGATGATAATATTTGTGCTACCTATATCACAGGATTGCTATGAAGAAGATATTACAATGAATGGTCATCTTCTTAACTTTCAGCTCCCTAAAAAGTAGCATTCCCCTAAGCAGAAATCCCAAAGCTGATTTTAATTCAACAGTTTCCAGGCAGCCACCTGCATCACAGTTACTGACTAGCTCAAACCTGGAAAAATGGTCTAAAGCTGCTGTCTCTCAGATACTTCACAGAAAGGAGGCAGTCTCCCTACAAACCATCACAGGTCAAAAGTTGACACAGCCAAGCAACTTGGGCTGTGACTTTTTGCAGGTGTGACTTTCCAATTTCCTTCTTGAATGATTCGTATTTCTTCCATAATAGTTCTGCACCCCATGTGGGGTATTTTAAATCTCAGGGCAGGAGCATAAAAACAGAAAGTCTGCCCATTCTTGCTGAGTTTTTTTTAACTATTACACATTTTAATTACCATAATCCCCATCTGCTTTTTTCAATTAGGCAAAAGACACTAGAGCACATGTTTCAGAATGTTTCTCTAAAGATGCAGAGAAGCTTGGACTGTTCCTATCTCATTAAATTTCTTTTTGAATGCAATAATTACATTTGTCCAAGCCATATGTTCTAGTTCCAGTTGAGAAACATCTGTGTAGCAAACCCCCAGCAAAGGAAGGACAGACTGCTAAATGAAGAATAAAAGGCTTAAAAGGGGAAATGATTTCTGCTTGAAGATAATTTAGAGGGCTGTTTTGTGGGAAAGAAATTACCTAGTCTTGTATAATTCTAGAAGAACCTAAGGATGAAAATTAGAGTGTGGGAGATTTCATTCCAAGATAAATTTAGTACACTGGTTAGCTGGGCAGCTAGGTGGCACCATAGAGCATAGAGTGCCAAGACTGAAATCAGGAAGACAATTTCCTGAGTTCAGATTTGGCCTTAGCCACATACTAGCTGTGTGACCCTGCACAAGTCATTTACCTCTGTTTGCTTCAGTTTCATCACCTGTAAAGTGAGTTGGCAAAGGAAATGGCAATCCATTGCATTATCTTTGCAAAGAAAACCCTCAAATGGGGTCACAAAAAGTCAGGCATGCGTGAGAGATGAAAGAGTTCAGAGTCTGAATCTAAGGTCAGAAAAGGTCTTTATTCTTTCTCATGAGAAAGGACCCTGCCCCTGTCACCCACATGGTAGCAGAGAGAGAGCAACAGGTAGAAGCCAGCCCATGGTTATATAATCTTCCAATGCAGAAACCCAACACCCCCAACTGGCCTTCACTCTTATTGGTAGGGGGGCTGACCCACAACCTAAGTGCAGGAATCTTTCTGAGACAAAGGACCTGGAAACATGTGGGTGTCCAATGAAAGCAGTCTTAACCTTATTTGGCATATCTTCTGCTGAGTTGGCTCTGAGGGAGGGTCTCCATTGCTCTAAGCCCCAGATTGCTTGAAGGTCAGGTGACCTAACCCTAGGCCTAGTGAATACTGAAGCCATTCTAGATTTGATTTTTCAGAATGGGGAAACTTCACTATAAATTATCCCTCACAGGCACTACTGAAAAATGAGTGAACAACAAAACAAAAACACTGGCTAGGTAGGCATAGCTCCAGAGCTGGTGACCTGCTCCAACCTCTGTCCTTTACCTGCCATCTTGAGTTGTCCTAGGTTCATTGCCCTGGGGTTCCCTGACTTCTCAATCAGGGAAATGGGCTCCCCAATTCTCATAAACATTGACTCTTCATCCCACTCCAGCCTCTCCAGAGAAAGGCACTTCTACAGAATTGCTTATGGGCTTGAAATCTAAGGGTTCTTATCGCCATAGGGAACAGTTTAAAAAAAAACTATACCCAATGTACAAATATGAAACATGTATGAAAACAGTTTATTCACACATAAAAAAGGGAATGTTAAGCAATAAAGAATCAGAGAATGATTAGGACAAAATCTAATCATTTATCACTACTAGTACAATCAGTTCAGAGGCTAACATTCAAGTCTTCTTTGTGGGACTGTTTTTTGCTAAGGTTACTAATTAGACATTTCACAATTCAACTCTGCTGAGCACAGCCTGTTCAAATACCAAATGGGATCTTTCATTCCCATGGTCCTCCTCTCTAATACCAAAATTTTCCCTGTCACTCTCCTGATCAGACTACTGTCCATGGTGCTGGTAGAACCACTTAAGGAAATAATGTCCTCACCAGCCCTGTCAAGACTTCAAGGACCATTTGAGGTTCACAGGGTGAGGGTAGGGAGTAGTGAAGGAAGAATCCTTCCCTACCTAAGAAAAACAGGGGGGTCATGGCCCCCCCAGCATCCTTTTCCCCATATGTAGCATGGACTCAACTAGTGGGGGGAGGGTTACCAGAGACTTCTGGATTCCATGCCTCTCCTTCAGTTTCCTTTCTTCTAGCATCAACCAAATGAACATCTTGTCTTCTCAAAAGCTGCCTCCAAGAGACCCATCAGCCTAAAGCTGCCTCTCCTACTACCAGGTGTGGCACCCTGCTATCATCAGCTTTTATGGCTCAGTCACTAATTGAGAGTCTTAACCCAGCAATAAATCATAGCTAGAAGCAGGCAGGAGATATCCGTGAATGTGCAATGCTCAGGTTTCTACTTGAGCATACTGTCTTCCGCATCATCTACTTGACATGGGCAGGAGAGGAGAGGGAAGGAGTTGACAGAGAATATCTGCGCATGTTACAAGGAAAGTGTGGGGGGAGACTTTGTGCCTGAATGGGATCCTTACTGAAAATGCCCTTGGTGGGAGACCTAGAGCAGCAGTTCTCAACCTGTGGGTCGCGACCCCTTCGGGGGCCAAACGACCCTTTCACAGGGGTCACAGGGGTCACCTAAGACCACCTAAGACCACAAAACACATATTTCCAATGGTCTTAGGAACCAAGATACCACTCCTCTATCTGTCTCCAAGCAGGTCCGCCCACATGCAGATATGGCCACATACAAGGATTAAAGGGTCATGGCATTAGGAAGGTTGAGAACCACTGACCTAGAGGAAGGGATTTTATAAGGAAGAACTTTATAATAATTGAAGCAATCCCAAAGTCACTGGGTAGACTTAAGAAGTAAAAGTTCATATTCTCACTGGTGGCTTCTAAGAGGAACCAGATAATCATCTGATATGGTTAAAGGAACATAGACGTGGAAGTAATTTTATAGACTATCTAGTTCAACTCTCCCACTCATTTTATAGATGAGGAAACTGAGGCCAAAGGAAATTAAGTAATTTTCTCCAAGGTTCAATAAATGTATGGATATTACAAATATTGTGGAGTAAAGTCATACATCAGGGAAATGAAGGGGAGACAATAAACACTTATATTCATATAATATTATCATATTATATTAATATATTAAACACTATTGCCTACTATGTGCCAGGCACCATGCTAAGCACTTGTAAAGCCAAGCACAAGCAGCTTTCCAGAAGACTGTTGCTGTGAACAGCTTTAAGGTTCTGATCACATAGTATAGTGAACTCTCTATTTCTTCAGCAGTAAACCAAAGCAAAACATTCACAGAAACCAAAGTACAGCATTCACAATGTTATAACATAACAAGTCATCACTAAAGTGGCCACATAGTTTTCACCAAACTGGCCACATAGTTTTAAGCAAAAGATATCATTCAGTAAGTCCTTAACTCAATCATCCTTATAGGAGCAAGCCTCCTGAAGGGACCCAAAGTACAAAGGTCAAAGTTCTCCACCCCTAGGTCACATTGTCTTAGTCTCTCAATCAAAAATTCTTCTTTCTTCTTGACTGGAAATTAGTTTCCAATCATCCTTAAGAGGTACAAGGTACAGAGTACGAAGTTCTCCCACCCCTAGAACCCCTAGTTCTCCACTGTAAATCATGATCTTCTCAGTCAGCATTAAGTACCCAAGGAGAGGTCTTTTCATCTTGACTTGAGGCTGGTTCTCAGATTCCATGGTTCCTCTTCCATGGTCCCAGCTTTTCCCTGAATTTACCCAACCATCACCTGGATTCAAAGGTAAGCAGCTCTCAGCTCCTCGTCCAGCTCCTTGTCCAGTTCCTCATCCAGTTCCTGTTCCATATTGAAGCTCAGAGTGTCCAGTCTACCTCAAGTCCTTCACAGTTTCTGTTTCTGGGAAGACAAAGCTTATCAGAGCCAAAACAACATTCATACACATTGACAGCACCATCATCTATTCACTTTCTACCTGAAATCAACACAGACCCACAAACAAAATCTGAAAATTCAACACAAATTGTCAGTAAAGTCCCAGGATCTCCAAAACCCTCCTCCAGGACTCCTGTAAACAGACAAGAAGAAAATCCTCTTTCAGGACTTCCAGTAAAGTCCTAGGGCTTCTGTACAAAGTATTATAAACACAAATCAACACAGACAGAACAGACAAACAGAGTGCCGAATACCACAAGTTTCCTCCTTAACTCTGCCACCACAAGTGTTCCTTTCTCAGTTCTGCTTTTTCCCAGCTTGGTCTTCTCTTTATATATGGTCATTAGCTCCTCCCTGTTCTGCCCACCTCTTACATCTTTCCTGTTCCTGTCTTTGGCAAGTCCCTCCAACTGTGGGTTTCACAAGTTCTGTTTCTTAACATAGACTTGATATAATCACAGGCAAGGCTCAAAAGAAATTTGAACTGAAACAAGGTGCTAAATAATTAAATAGCTGAAACAAGACACTAAGTACTTCTTTGCTTGCCATTACAGCATTTTACAAATATTATCTCATTTTGCTCTTACTAGGTAGAGATTATTATTATAGAGATTATGACCTAGGGGTGGAGAACTTTGACCTTTGTACTTTGGGTCCCTTCAGGAGGCTTGCTCCTATAAGGATGATTGAGTTAAGGACTTACTGAAATGATATCTTTTGCTTAAAACTATGTGGCCACTTTGGTGAAAACTACGTGGCCACTTTAGTGATAACAGTGAAGGAAACAGACAAACAGGTTAAGTGACTTCTCCTGGGTTCCACAGCTAGGAAGTGCCTGAGGCTGGACTAGAATTCATATCTTCAAACCCAGTGTTCTATCCTGCCACCAGCTGTCTCTGAGGTCCTCAAAGGTCCCTTCCAACTCTATCCAAATCCATCATTCATTGTCTTTAAATCTTCCCAAAAGATTTTCTCTGGTACTCAACAACCACCTTATTTCTCTTGTTCCCTATTATAATACAATTCAATTCAACAAATGTGTTAAGCACCTACTTTATGAAAGGCAGTATGAAAGCTACAGGAGATACAAAGACGAAAACAGAAATTGTTACTGATATTTGGAAGCTTACATGCTATTGAAGGAATTCAGCTGTTGCACAGGTAATTAAAAGGTAATTTGAGAAGAAAGAAAGCACTAACCAGAGGAAGAATCTGGGAAGATTCCATGAAAAACATGCCCAAACTGAGCAACTTTTCAGCTCCCTTTTGTGTGTTGTCTTCTACCATTAAAATGTATGCTATGGATAATTAATTGCAATGCTATATGAACCATTTAGAAAAACAGGCAAAGAAGGAGTCCTACCAAATTCGTTTATGACACAAAGATGGTGCTGAAACCTAAACCAGGAAGAGCAAAAACAGAAAAAGAAAACTATAGACTAATCTCCCTAATGAATATCAATGCAAAATTTTTAAATAAAATACTAGCAAGGTGATTACAGCAACATATCATAAAGATCATATATAGTATGAACGGGTGGGATTTATACCAGGAATGCAGAGTTGGTTCATTGTGGAAGATTATCCATATAATTGACCATATCAATAATAAAAACAACAAAAATCATATGATTATTTCAACAGATGCAAAAAAAAAAAGTTTTTTTAAAAATACAACATATCTTCCTATCAAAAACACTAGAAAACATAGGAATAACTGGAGCTTTCCTTAAAACGAGTAGTATCTATCTAAAACCATCAGTAAGCATTTGCTGTAAAGGGAGATAAGCTAAGTCATCCCAATAAGATCAGGATGAAGCAAGGATGCCTATCATCACCACTATTATTCAATATTGTACTAGAAATGTTAGCTATAATAATAACAAAATAAAAAGAAATTGAAGGAATAAGAAGAGGCAGTTGACATGATGGTATATTTGGAAAAGCCTAGAGTATCAACTAAAAATTTAGTTGAACTAATTTAAAAGTTTAGCAAATTTTTAAGATATAAAATAAACCCACATGAATTATCAGCATTTATACTTTGTGTTAAAAATCTCATGCTCTTCACCCCTACCCCTCCCACCCACTGATAGCAGATTCCCTCTGATATTACTACCCATTTACAATAAATATGTGTGTGTGTGTGTGTGTGTGCAATATACAAATACATGGTACAAGGATGAAAATGAGGAGAGAGTGGTGTCCCAAAAACCTACAAAGAAGAGAATGTCAAGGAAGAGAGATTGATCAACAATGTCAGAGACTGCAGAGAGGTCAAGGAGAATGAGGACCAAGAAAAGGCCATTGGATTTCACAACTAAGAGATCATTAGCAACATTGGAGAGAGCAGTGTCAGTGAAATGGTGAGATCAGAAGCTGGATTGTAAAGGGTTAAAAAGAGAGTGGGAGGAGAGAAATCAAAAGCACTACTGTAGATTTCATTTTTTTTAGGATTTTAGCTACAAAGGGGAGGAGAGATATAGAATGAGAGTGGGAGGGGGAAGGATCAAATGAGGAGCTTTTTCAGGATGGTAGAGGTGGGCATTTTTGTAGACAGAAAATAATAAACCAGTAGAGGGAAAGATTGAAAATAAATGAGGGAGTGGGAATGACAGAAGGCACAATCTGTTGGAGGAGATAAGATGGAATGGGATCACGTGAACAAGCAAAAGGGTTAGCCTTGGTAAGAAGTAAGGCCACTTCACCATATGAGACAGGGGTAAAGGAGAAGATAGTGGCAGGAGGTATTCATAATGGTAATGGAATTTGAACCCCCCAGTGGGATGGACTTGTTGATGTGACGAGACGGGGCTGAACTAGGAGGAGCTGGTACCATGTATAGGGAGAGGCCCAAGCTGAGAGAGGCCAGAAGAACTTCTGGGAACAGCATCATGGAGGCAGAAAGAGAATTGCTGGGGGCCAGAGTTGCTGAGAGAGAAAGAGAGCTGCCAGTCAAAGCTGCCTGGACTGCTTAGGGCCAGTTGGAGCAGCCCAGGACTTCTGAGAACTGCCACTTGGAGTGGCTGAGAACTGAGGAGGCATGACTATGATGCCAATATTTTGTCTGTCTGTTTTGATGTTACTTTATCAGATTCATTTGTTGATAGAGGCCTCAGAGCAGATAGAGGTCTAGGTTGATTTCACAGGCAGAAGGTGAATTGAGAAGAGGATGCTGACAATGTGCATGAATGTTATGGTGTCTTTGTTAAGCTTTGTCTTCCCAGGAACAGAAACTGCTGAGAACTTGCCTCGGGTCAAGGTGAAAAAAAGACCTCTCCTTGGATATTGAATGCTGCGATGATATTGTAACCCAGTTGTGACCTAGGCCCTTCGAGAGGGTGCTTGCTGGCGACTGATGATATTATAATTCAGTTGTGATCCAGGAGTGGAAAACTTTTGGCCTTTGTACTTTGTGACTGATCAAATGAATGTACTTTGCTTATGACGGGAAACTAATCTCCAATTGTATAAGACTTTGTGATTGACTAAATAAATGTACTACCCAGGGGTGGAGTGCTTTGACCTTTGCACTTTGTGATTGAGTTGAGGACTTACTAAATGACTGAGTTACTCTGTATTTTGATTTTCTCTTTTCTGTGAATGCTTTACCTTAATCTGTTATTGAACAAATAGAGAGTTACTATGCTCATAATCTGAACCTTGGAAGCTGCTTGTCTGGCTTTACAGTATCTGAGTGGTAGATGAAGAATAGGGGAGATGAGGAAGCTTATGGCAAATATCCTCAAATTTTTCTGTAAAATATGACAAACAATTCTAGCAAAGAGAGTAGGGGGACAGGGAGCCATGGAAAGTTTAAGTAGGGATGAAAAGGTTTAGAGGAACTGCTATGGAAAATAAGAGAGTGAGTTGATAAGGGAAATAGAATAGGATAGCCTAGCAGCAGTGAGAGCCCAATTGAGGTTATGCAATATAAATTTATACTGGAGCCAGTCAGAAGAGTTGTGCGATTTCTTTCATCTTCTTTCAACAGAACATGTATACTAGTGAAGACAGAGAGTGTACAATAAATAGAATGTACACAGTTATTTGCATATTGTCTCTACCATTAAAATGTGAGCTCCTTAAGAAAAGGGACCAAGTTTCTGTCTCTTTTTATAGGGAAGGAGAAGAGGAAAAGGAAAAGAATAAGGATTTATATTGTACTTAAAATGTGCCAGGCACTATACTAAGTATTTTATAAATATCATCTCATTTGATCCTCACAACAACCCTGTGATCTCCATGTAACAACTGAGAAAACTGAGACAAACAGAAGATAAGTGACTTGCCCAGGGTCACACAGCTAATAAGTACATGGCATTAGATCTGAACTCAAATCTTCTTGACTCCAGGCCCGGAGTTCTATCCACTCCCCGACCTAGCTATTAGAATTTAGCCCATTTCTAGCACATGTTTAATAAATACTTTCTGACTGACAACTGTCAGGAGACTTCACATATTAACATGACTCAAACCCTTGACCCAAAGGATGAAGCTTTAATGGAGAAGTTTAGGCATCACCAGCAACAATTATACTAAAATCTTGCTACAAAATGATTATAGAATAGAAGTTAGCCATGCTTGTCATGTGTCCATGCTTGACATTGTTGCTCATCTTTCATTTCAAAAAAGATCAATGGCATGATTGGTGATGTCTTATTCATGTGTGAATTGGATTGAAGTGAGGCAGTGTTGCACAAAGTCATCAACCTCACTCTCTCTTCCAGAGTCATTGAAGTCCAGTGCAAGACAAAAGTGATGACTAGCAATGACCTGGGATGCACTGGCTGAATGACCTTGGCATCTTCAATGTCTAACAGAGCTCTAAGAGCTCCACAGCTCCTGCTTCAGCTACCTTCACAGCCATTGGAACAAATTGTTCTCATCTACCCATTCCACCAAAGGAAGTCTTCACATGCTTGGCACAGATATATTCCCTCACTCACCAATGGGTTTGAGGCCTTTAGGTTGGGTTACCTTCTACCTGGTTTAACCTGTCTTCTGAGATGGTTTTACCAGGGTATGGTTGTTGCTCATGCTACAGTTTCTTGAAGCCACAGGTGAGAGTTGGGAGACAGTCAGATACAAGGGTGGATGAGAGGTCCTGAAAGGGGCTCAGCAAGCCCTCACGTGAAAGGTGCTACTATTACCTGACTACCATTTCCACCCCTGCTTGACAAAATAGAAAGGGCATTGTACCTCATGTCTCAAGGCCAGTATTCAGACCTGGCTTTGTCACTTAGCATGACTATGGGCAAGTAATTTTACCTCTCTGGGCCTCAGGTCGCTCGTCTACAAAATGGAGTTAATAAAATTTGTATTGCCTATCTCAAGAGGCTTTGTAAATTTAAAAGTATTATAGAAATATGAGCTATTACGATAATTAGCAACCCAAGGAACAGTCTTCAGTAAAGGCATGATGACAAGGCTCTGGTGAATTATTATCAGCATCAGCCTTCCAATTATTTAATTCATTTCAAAGGAAACCTCTAGTAAAAGGCTTAGAAGAGGAGGTAGTTTTTATTAGGATTGTGTGGTGAGCTAAATAGAAGAAGAAAAGGTTACTTCTGCCTGCCAAATCTAAAAGGAAGAAAAGGGAGAAGGAAAGTAGTCATTTTCTTTTATCCCTATTCATGATCAGTAGAGTTAGTTAGAAAACCACTGGTGACGGAAAAAAAACAAAAGACAAAACCCCAAAAGCAAATTAGCAGAAAGAAGAGATTCTAATTCCAGAAGAACAAATCAGACAACCTGAATGGCATTTCAAAGATAGCCCCAGGGGCCCTGGAAAGGGAAGTCAATAACCTCTCTGGGCCATATGGGATTCACCCCAGTATGTCACAGGAGTTACATAAGGTCCCGGCAGGAGCTGTATGCTCCCCTTCACAATGTCACTGAAGCTGCTGGAAATGGGTCTGGTCTAGAGAGGTAAACCTATGAAAATGTCATAGGTTTGAAACAAAGGAGAGGTGGAGGGGGACAGATGGAGTATGACGGAGGAAAGCAGAGAGAAAGCAGAGAGACAGAGGGGAAGGGAGAAAAGGGTGGCAGAGAAATAAGGAGACAGAAGGACAGAGAGAGAAGAATGAGAAAGAATAACAGAGAAAGAAGAAGAAACAGGGCTAGAGGGAGAAAGACGTAAGAGGTGTCAAGAGAAAATAGAAAAAGGAAGGAAGGAAAAAACAAAAGGAGAGAAGAGACAGAGGGGCAAGAGAGTAGAGAGACAAATGAGGAGAGAGAGAGGCATATAAAGGAAAATAGAGAGACAAAAGGAGACAGAAAGAAGGAAAGAGAAAAAATGGGAAGAGAGGAGAGAGACGGGGGGGAGGGGTTGGAAAGGAAGGAAACTGTGAAGAACAAAAATTTCTGTTTCCTCCATATTTCTAAAAGATAGGGAAGGGAGTAATGTAACTATATTGCCTTCTCCCTGCCCCCTTCAAGGACTCAGCACTTATAAAGCAAATAACTTATTCCCATGGCTCCAAATATGAGAACAGACAAACAAGCATTCTGATCAACCAACTCACATTAAGGTTATAAAGAAAAGAAAAATTTGAAAGCATTTGAATTTTAAAAGAGAATTGTAGCGAGAAGGCAAATTTTAATCCAAAGGAATGGCTTTTTAATGATTTAGCTACAGGTACTAGAATGCACAGGCCCAGCAAAGAGGCCTTCATAACAACCTTTAAATCACATCATTCCATCCTATTTTCTCTAACAGACTGGTCCCTCTAACAACCCTACTCCACTTATCTTCAATGTCTCCCTGTCTACTGGCTTCTCCTTTGCTACCTACAAACACACCCATATCTTCCCTACATCCTCAAAAAGCACTCGCTTGATCCCTACTGGCTCTCCTTCCTTTTGTGGCCAAACTCCTTGAGAAAGCTATTTATATTCAATACTTCCATTTCCTTTCCTCTTACTCTCTTCTTAATTCTGGCTTTTGTCTTCATCATTCAACTGAAACTCTCTCTTCAATGTTATCAGTAACTTCTCAATTGCCAAACCTAAAACTTTTCACAATCCTTATCCTACTTGGCCTCTCAGCAATCTTTTACACCATTGATTATCCTCTTCTCCCAGATACTCTCTTCTGTTTAGGTTTTTGTGACACCATTTTTTCTTGGTTGTTCTCCTACCTATCTGATCACTCCTTCTCAATCCCCGTTGCATGATCTTCACCCAGGTCACACCTGCTAAACATGATGTCCACCAAGGTTCCATTCTTGGCCCCCATCTCTTCTCCCTCTCCAGCACTTCTTAAACTGTGGGTTGTGAAGAATTTGGCAACAGTAAAAGGTTTCTGAACCCCCAACAACCAAAAATTAATTAAAAATCAAACACATAATAAATTCAAGGTGTTTCTGGTAGTCCTTGCCTGTATTATATCACGCAACTTCACTGCAGGCTTAGTTCTGAACACAAAGCATGTCCTCAGGCCACAGAACCCCAACACTGCCAAAAGGCAAAAAGAAGTCTAGAGTGGAAAAAGTTTAAGAAGCCCTGCTCTATACAATACTGCTTAGTGATCTTAGTATCTCCCATGGTGTCATTAATAATCTCTATGCAAATGTTTCTCAGACGTTTTTATTCAGCCCTCATCTCCAGTCACATTTCTCTTAACTGCTTACTGGACATCTCAAACCGGATATCCCATAGATATTAACATGGCCAAAGCTGAATTATTCCTCAAAAGCCTTCCTGTCTTCCTAACTTCACCATGGCTATTGTGGGCGCTACCATACTCCCAGTTGTCCAGACTCACAAATCTAGAGACTGTCCTCAGCTCCTCACTGACTCTCACCACCACCATCCTCCATTCAATGTGTTGCTAAGTTCTGCTGATTTCACACATCTCTCACAACATCTCTCATACATGCCCCCTTCTTTCCTCTGACACTGCCATCAACATGGTGAATGCCCTCATCAACTCATATCCAGATTAATGCAATAACCTGTTGCTTAGTCTCCTTGCCTCAATTCTCTCCCCACTCCAGTCCATATTCCACTCAGCTACCAAACTGATCTTTGTTAAGAACAGGTCAGTCCATATCACATATCCCCATCTCAATTCAATAAACTCCAGTGGCCCCCATCCTCTTTCAGAATGAGATATAAAATTCTCTATTTGGTTTCTAAAGCTAAATAGGAAGCTGGTGGTACAGAGGATAAAGTACCAGGTCTGAAGTCAAGAAAACCTAAGTCCGAATCTGGCCTCAGATACTGACCATCTGTGTGACCCTGAGCAAGTCACCTAACCTATGTCTGCCTTGGTTTCCTCATCTGTTAAAAGAGGATAATAAAAACACATACTTCTCAGGGCTGTTGAGAGGATCAAATGAGATAATATTTGTAAAAAGCTCTTAGCACAATGCATAGCATCTATAGTAGGCCTTTTATAAATGCTCATTCCCTTCCTTCTTTTCATAACCTGACTCCTTCCTAACTATCTAGACTTCTTATATCTTGAACTCTATGATCCAGTGACACTGACCTCCTTGATGTTCCTTGAATAAGATATTCCATCTCCAGACCCTGAAACCTATTAGCCTTAATCTCAGTACCTTCATACCAAAATTATCCCCAATTTATTCTGGATCTACTTTGTACATAGTCATGTGCATGCTGCTCCCTCCGGTAGACTATAAGCTCCTTGAGGATAGGTACTAGCTTTGCCTTTCTTGGTACCCCCCAGCACTCAGCACTATGTCTGGCATATAGTAGGCACTTAATACATTTTTGTTGACTTGCCTCAATCTGACATCATACAGCTGACAACCTTTTCTGCCTGAATCTCAAACTAACCCTGACATAGCAAATGTTACTCATTCCTAATATATTTAGGGAAACCTCACTACACGCAGTTTAAAAGAATAATTTATTCTACTTCAGTGCTGGGAGTTGGAACAGTTCTCAATTTTCCAAATAAAAATCAATTTAAGTATATTAATACCTATGCCTCCTAGCTTTTCTCTTACCCCAGTGACATCCATCGATTGACCTCATAGTCCACAGGATAAAACTGAGGTGCCAGGAAGTTTGCCAGACTTAGCTAGATAAGGATAGACACTGGGTGGAATATAAGCCTCCGGAATCCTATGGTTTAGCCCTTTCATGGATCTATCTTGTTCTTAATTTTACAACTATCAGGTACTTAGCCTCAGGTTCTTTTAAAAAATTAGCAAAATCTCTATTTACATAAAGCCTCCTTTCACTATCTATAAAATGAGGCAGTTAGACTGCATCAATTATGTGGGGTAAGAATTCTCTATTAGACAAAAACTGCTGAGAAAATTAGGAATTAGTATGGTAGAGGTTAAGTTTAGCCCAGCATTTCATACTACATACCACAATGACTCCAAATGGATATGTGGCCTAAATATAAATGATCATATCATAAGTAAATTTGAAATGAAGGAAAGAAAATACCTTTTCAAGCTAAGAGGAAAACTTTTGCCCAGACACGGGATAGGAATAATTACAAAAAATCAAAAGGACAATTTTGATAACATAAAATTGGAAAGCTTTTGGGGGGGGGGGGGAAGTCAATGGAGTTAGAATTAAAAAGGGAAACAACTGGAAAAAATATATAAAGGTATAATAGTTATGATATCTAATATAAATATATAAGAACAAGAACCATTGCCCAATAAATAAATGGTCAATTAATAAGAATTTACTGAATGTTTATTATGGGCATTTTACAAAGTATTGAGGGTAAAAAGAAAGGCAAAACACAAAAACAGTGCCTGCTCTTAAGAAACTTACATTCTACTGGGGAAGACATGTAAATAAGTGCAAACATGATAGATACAGAGTAAAAGGAATGTAAGAGAGATTGAGAGGCTCCAGTGACTGTGGGGAATGCAGACCTCCTATAGAAAGAGGCATTTGAGCTTAGTTATTATAGAGGCAGCTAGGTGGTGCAGTGGACAGAGTGTTGGGCTTGGAGTCAGAAATACCTTCATGAATTGAAATCTGGCCTCAGACACACTATCTGTGTGACCCTAGGCAAGTCACTTTACCCTGTTTGCCTCAGTTTCCTCATCTGTAAAATTAGCTGGAGAAAGAAATGGCAAACCACTCTAGTATCTTTGCCAAGAAAACCCCAAATGGGGTTTTAAAAACAACTTTGAAAGACTAAGTCATTTTGACTATTTTAAATACCCAAATTAACTGCAAAGGACCTGGAAGATGCTATATGCATTACCTTAGAGGGCAAGACATGGAAATTCCAGGATGTAGGTTACCATATTTGTTGCTACCCCCTAAGGGATTAGGGTCAAGTCTTACAGTAATGAACAACCCACAGAGTGGAGTCATCCTTCATTCCCCAACATTCATCTCAGTGACATAATCCTTTCCTACTCAATATAGCACAGAATTCCATGAGGAGCTTTCTTAAGTACAATGCAAGCTGTAGAACCTCATCACAAATGTTGAAGATAATATGGACAGAAACTATTGATGAAGAATATAAACACAGGTACATGCTGTTGTTCAACCATTCCAGTCATATTTGACTCTTTGTGACCCCTGGTACAGAGATTAAATATAAAGACACTTTCCTTTGACCCTGCCTTTGATTCCTCCAAGGTCTTTTCCCCTTCACTGCTAAGCTTCTAAAAGGAATAAGAGTTGCTGCCTCTACTTACCCCCCACTCACTTAACCCTCTCTCCAGTGACCTTCAAGAGGTCAAATCCAACAGGTTTTTCTCAGTCCTTGCCCTCTTTGACCTCTTTTCACTATTTGGTACTTTCATCTGGAACTTTTCAATACTGTCTCCCCCTTTGCTTTCTGTAACATTATTATCTCTTGGTTCTCCTACTTTCCTTGCCATTCCTTTGCTGTCTTATTAGCATCTTCCTCCCACCCAGCTTCCACCTTGACGTCCCACTGGCACCTATAACTGTGTATATCCAAAACTGAACTAATCATCCCTGTCTCCTTCCCCTTTATCTTTATTAGGTTCCTCCTTATATCATTGTTTATATATCTGCCATGCCCCTCCATTATATTAGGGGCTCCTGGAGGTTAAGGTATATACTATTTCATCTTTGAATACCTCACATCTAACATGGTGGTTTGTACATAGTAAGTGCTTGATAAATGTTTACGGAATTTAATTGAGCTCATCTATGTCTCCATGATTGGCAAGAATATTCATTTCTCAGTCTAAATACAGCAAGGGGATCAGAGAAGGTATCATGTAAAAAGTGGCCTTCAGCTCAGCTTTGAAGGAAACCAGGCATTTGAAGATTAGAGACAGCTAGGTGATTCAGTGAATATGGTGCTAGGCCTGGAGTCAGGAAGACCTGAATTTAAATCCAGCCTCAGACACTCGCTAGCTGTATGACCCTGGGAAAGTCACTTAACCTCTGTTTTCCTTAATTTCCTGGAGAAGAAAACAGCAAACCATTCCAGTATCTTTTCCAAGAAAACCCCATGGTTACCAAGAATCAGACAGAACTGAACAACAACAAGGAATTAGAGGAGGGAGTACATGGGGGAGAATAAGGTATAAGGAGACTGAATAAGTAGGAAGGGGCCAGGTTATGAAGGGCTTTAAATGCCAAACAGAGGATTTTATATTTGATCCTGGAGTTAACAGGGAACCATTGGAGTTTACCGAGTAGGGGATATGATTGTCGTAGAAAGATCCATGCTTGAGGAAGATCAATTTTATAGCTGAGAGGGGGAGAGGAGTGGGGAGAGACTTGAGGCAGGGAAACCAATCACAATTGGGGTAGCTAGGTGGCATGGTGGAGAGAGCTCTAGGTCTGGAATTGGGTAGACTTGTCTTCCTGAGTTCAAATCTGGCCTCAGACACTTTACTACCTGTGTGACCTCATCTATAAAATGAACTGGAGAAAGAAATGGCAAAATCACTGTAGTATCTTTACCAAGAAATTTCCAAATAGGGTCACAGAGAGTTGGACACTGAAAAACACCCTAACGACAACGAGCTAATCAAAAGTTTCCTGCAATAGTCCCATCATGAGGGGATGAGGGCCTGTAATAGAGTGGTGGTAATGTCAGAGGAGAGAAGGGGGAAGATACAAGAGGACTAGACAGCAGATTGGACATGGCATGGAGGTGTGGGGGAGGGGATTTGCAAACCTAGGTAACTGGGAGGATAGGAGTACCCTCAACGATCAGAGGGAATTCAGGAAGAGAGAGCTTTGGGGAAAAGATGAATTACATTCTCAACACATTCTCAACATACTGAGTTTAACATGCCGTGAGGCATCCAGCACCTAGCACATTTCTTTGTACATAGTACACACTTAATAAACAGTGGCAGAGTTAAAACATGGAAAGCACCAGACTTGGAATGAGGAGAGACCTGAGTATGATTATTTAATCTAACACTTACTAGCTATGTGTCTCTGGACAGGGTCATTGAAGTTTCTGAGCCTGGTTTTCCTCATTTGTAAAATGGAGATAACCATCCTTGCACTGCCTGCCTCAAAGATGGCACAAAGAAGACGTTTTGGAGACCTTAAGGAGCTATTGAACTGTGAGTTAGTATTAGTTGTTCATATTGCTTAAGGCCAGGTGCCCTCACTTGCTCCTCCTTGCCCTGTCCTATAACTCCCTTGGCTCTCTCATTGAGCACACCAGTCCAATGCCGCACAAGTTCAGAGTCAGCAGAGATTTTCATTCTGAAGGCCTGTCCCTTCAGCCTGCCTCTGAGAAGGAATGCGCCCCATCTTCCTTCTGAGAAGATCACCTAAGACTCCAGCACAAATGTGGAGATGGGCATGACGCCAAGAAAAACCCATCTGTGGGCTTCCTGTGGCAAGATGGAGCAGGTCAAATTAAACAGGCATATTTACAAAGACAGACTGGCAGCATTTACTGTTGGCTGGGGGGGGGAGGAGATTATTTGTCACCCACAGAGGCTGCCAGTCCTGACTACGGTTTGACTTCCTACAGCTATCAGGGATAAAGCCAGAGATTAGGGAGGTTTTACTATTCCAACTAGAGATGCTGGCACATAAGTGAATCCATCAGCAGCAGCCCAGAAAGGAGAACAAGCAACGGATGATTTTCCTGTGATGCTGTCTAGTGGCCAAGAAGAATGAGGATGGAGGCCAAGAGAATCATACAGAATGGAACGGAATTCTCAGAGATCACAAGACCTGGAGCTGGAATGGGCCTTATTTTATTTTTTCTTTTTTGTTGTTTTTTTTTAAATTTTATTTATTTTTAGTTTTCAACACTTACTTCTATAAGTTTTAAATTTTTCCCCCTTCCTCCCCGCTCCTTCCACAAGACAGCCTGCAATCAGATAGACACTCTACATATACATTGCTATTAAACACATTTTCACATTAGTCATGTTGTATAGAAGAATTCTAATGAATGGGAGAAACCATGAGAAAGAAAAAACAAAACAAAACAAAAATAGTCTGCTTCGCTCTGCATTCAGACACCATAGATCTTTCTCTGGATCTGGATGGCATTTTCCATCATCAGTCTTTTGAAATTGTTTTAGGTCCTTGCATTGCTGAGAAGGGCTAAGTCTATCAAAATCAGTCATCACAAACTGTGGCTGTTACTATGTACAATGTTCTGGTTCTGTTCACTTCACTCAGCATCAGTTCATATAAATATTTCCAGTTTTTCTGAGAGCATCCTACTGAACATTTCTTAAAGCATTGCTATAATCATTGACTACTGTGTCTTGTGGACCTAACCATTCCACTGATCTATCCCCTCTATTTCTTAGCCAGTACCAAGTAGTTTTGATGATTGCTGCTTTATAATACAATTTAAGATCTCATATGGCTAGGCCACCTTCCCTAGCATTTAATTCCCTTGATATTCTGGACCTTTTGTTCTTCCAGATGAATTCTGATATTATTTTTTCTAGCTCTATAAAATAATTTTTGGTAGTTTGATTGGAATGGCACTGAATAAGTAAATTAATTTAGGTAGAATTATCATTTTTATTATATTAACTCAGCCTAACCACAAGCAACTGATGTTTTTCCAACTATATAGATCTGACTTTATTTGTGTGAAAAGTGTTTTGTAATTGTGTTCATATAGTCCCTGGGTTTGTTTTGGCAGGTAGATTCCCAAATATTTTGTAATGTCTACAGTAACTTTAAATGGAATTTCTCTTTCTATCTCTTGCTGTTGG
>JAQQSV010000390.1:97276-142687 GCA_028646515.1 Pseudochirops corinnae
TTTATGTGGTTTTATTTTATATCTTGCAACTTTGCTAAAGTTGTTTATTATTTCAAGTAGTTTTTTACTTGATTCTCTAGGATTCTCTAAGTATATCATCATATCATCTGCAAAGAGTGATAATTTAGTTTCTTCTTTGCCTATTCTAATTCCTTCAATTTCTTTTTCTTCTCATTGCTAATGCTAACATTTCTAGTTTCATATTGAATAACAGTGGTGATAATGGATGTCCTTGTTTCACCCCAAGTCTTACTGGAAATGCATCTAGTTTATCCCCATTACATATAATGCTTTGCTGATGGTTTTAGGTAGATGCTACTTATCATTTCAAGGAAGGCTCCATTTATTCCTGTGTTCTGCAGTGTTTTTAACAGGAATGGATATTGTATTTTGTCAAAAGTTTTTTCTGCATTTATTGAGATAATCATATGGTTTCTATTAGTTTTGTTGTTAATATGATCAATTACGCTAATCATTTTCCTAATATTGAACCAGCCTTGCATTCATGGTATAAATCCTCCCTGATCAAAGTGTATTACTCTCATGGTAAATTGCTATAATCTTTTTGCTAATATTTCATTTAAAATTTTTGCCTCTATATTAATTAGGGAAATTGGTCTATAATTTCTTTCTGTTTTGGCTCTTCTAGGTTTAGGTATCAGTACCACATTTGTATCATGAAAAGAATTTGGTAGGACTCCTTTGCCAATTTTCCCAAATAGCCTATATAGTACTGAAATTAATTGTTCTTTAAATGTTTGGTAGAATTTACTTGTAAATCCATCTGGCCCTGGAGATTTTTTCCTAGGGAGTTCATTGATGGCTTGTTCAATTTCTTTTTCTGACACGGGATTATTTAGGTATTTTACTTCCTCTTCTGTTAATCTGGGCAATTTATATTTTTGTAAATATTCATCCAGGGGTGGCTAGGTGGCACAGTGAATAGAGCACTGGCCCTGGAGTCAGGAGGACCTGAGTTCAAATCTGAGCTTAGACACTTAACACAAAAAACTAGCCGTGAGACCTTGGGCAAGTCACTTAACCCCAATTGCCCTTCCAAAAATCCAAAAATATATATATTCATCCATTTCACTAAGATTGTCAAATTTATGGGCATACAACTGGACAAAATAATTCCTAATTATTGTTGTAATTTCTTCTTCATTGGTGGTGAATTCACCCTTTACATTGTTGATACTGGTAATTTGGTTTTCATCTTTCTTTTTTTAATCAAATGAAGCAAAGGTTTATCAATTTTTTTTTCATAAAACCAGCTCTTAGTTTTATTTATTAGTTCAGTAGTTTTCTTAATTTCAATTTTATTGATCTCTCCTTTGGTTTTCAGTATTTCTAATTTGTATTTAGATTCTCTATTTTATTCATGTAAGCATTCAGAGATATAAAACTTCCCCTAATGGAGCAGCTAGGTGGTGCAGTGAATAGAGCACTGGCCCTGGAGTCAGGAGGACCTGAGTTCAAATCTGACCTCAGACACTTAACACTTACTAGCCATGTGACCTTGGGCAAGTCACTTAACCCCAATTTCCCTGCCTTCCCCCCTCCAAAAATGAAAAAAAAAAAACACTTCCCCTAAGAACTGCTTTCACTGCATCCCACAAGTTTTGATATGTTGTTTCATTATTGTCATTCTCTTGAATGAAGTTATTGTTTCGATGATTTGTTGTTTGACACACTCATTCTTTAGGATTAAATTATTTTGTTTCCAATTAATTTTTAGCCTATCTTTCCATGGCCTTTTATTAAATATAATTTTGATTGCTTCATGATTTGAAAAGGATACATTTAATATTTCTGCCTTTCTGCACTGGATTGTGAGGTTTTTATACCCTGGCACATTGTCAATTTTTGTGTATGTGACATGTACCACTGAGGAAAAGATATATTCCTTTCTATCCTCATTCAATTTTCTCCTGAGGTCTATCATATCTACCTATTTTAAAAATCTATTCACGTCCTTAACTTCTTTCTTGTTTATTTTGAGATTAGATTTATCAAGTTCAGAGAGGGGGTGGTTGAAGTATAGTTTTGCTATCTATTTCTTCCTACACTCCCTTAACTTTTCCTCTAAGAATCTGGATGCTATACCACTTGGTGCAGATATGTTTACTAATGATATTACTTTATTGTCTATGGTGCCTTTTAGCAGGATATACTTTCCCTCCTTATATCTTTTTGATTAGATCTATTTTTGCTTTTGCTTTGTCTGAAATTAGGATTGCTCCCTCTGCTTTTTTTTACTTCAGCTAAAACATAATATATTCTACTCCAGCCTTTTACCTTTACCCTGTGTGTCTCCCGCTGTTTCAAATGTGTTTCTTATAAACATATTGTATGTATTATGGTTTTTAATCCATTAGGCTATCCATTTCCATTTTATGGGACAGTTCATTCCATTCACATTCACAGTTATGATTACTATCTGTGTCTTTCTCTCCATCCTATGTCCCTTCCACCCCGTTTATGCTTTTATTTGTCCCTTCTCCTTTCCTCTCCTCAAAAGAGTTTTGCTTTTGACCACCACCTCCCTCAATCTTCCCTCCCTTCTAACCACCTCCTCCCTTTTCTTTCCCTTTTCCCCTCCTACTGTCTGTAGGGCAGGTTAGATTTCCCTCCTTGAACCAAATATGATGACAGTAAAGTTCAAACAACTTTGAACTTCAAACCAATGCTCATCTCCCTCCCTTCTTTCCCTGTACTGTAATGTTTTTGTGTCTCTTCATGTGATGTAATTTATCCTTTTCTGCCTCTTCCTTTCCTCTTCTCACATTACAACCCATTTCTGCCCCTTAATTGGGTTTTTAATCATCATATCAGTTAATTTATATCCACACCCTCTATGTATATCCCTTTTAAATCTCTCAATAAATATACAATTCTCAAGATTTAAAAGTATCATCCTCCCATATAGGGATGTAAACAGCTTGTCCTTATTGAATAATATGTCTTTTTTCCTTTTTTTTCCTGTTTACCTTTTTATGCCTCTCTTGAATCCTGTATTTGAAGATCAGATTTTCTATTGAGCTTTGGCATTTTCATCAGGAAAGTCTGGAAGTCTTTATTTTAAAACCTTCTTTCCACTTAATACGGTATCTTCATTTTTCAGATATGGAAAATTAGGCCTCTTTAAAGAACTTATACAAGATCACACAGACCCAATCCAAGATTCAAACCCAAGCCCTCTACCTCACCATTCCACCTCGCCATTCCACTTCTTTTGAAAGGGGTTAAATCTAATCAGATGAAATTGAATATAGTACAACCTAACTCCATTCGAACATCCTTCTTGGGTGTAGCTTTCTCGGGGCTGAGTTGTAGTGGCAGATATTTCTGAAGGTAGGACTATTCTTAACCTTACTTTGCAATAGGAAAGTAGCCTGATCTCTTAAAGGTAGAGAGAAAGTATTGTATCTTATGGTAAGCTAGTGACTATTTTGAATGCATTCATTTTAGAGGTTTTGTATGTCCCCACCTAAGATAACTCGATGAAAAACTCTATGACCGAATTCTCCACCAATTCTATTTTTAAAAAAGCAACAACAACAAAACTGCCTTTATCTCTCCAGCAAATCTGTTATATCAATGTACTCTTAGCTCAGGATCTTTTCTGTAATGAACAATTGGATGCTCGGCAGGCTGAGCCACACTGAAGGAACAGACAGTTTTGCTCAAGAGAGGCATTTAATGAGGACTAGCAAGAACATGGACTTTGGGGAAAATTTCTAGTTCAGTACAAACATACAAATCTATCAAAAATGGCTTTGAAAAATTGAGACTCTAATCCTTAACAGCAAAGCGTTCGTCTAAATTGGATAGAATTAGATTAGCTCTCCTGGGCCTAGTTGGACCTACCTTGATGTGAAGTGGGCTGGGGGTAGAAAAGGAAGGCGGAGAGGGAGGGGGGAGGAGGAAAAGGGGAGAAAGAGAGAGAGAGAGAGAGAGAGAGAGAGAGAGAGAGAGAGAGAGCCCAAACAACAGAGAACCATGACTCACATTCCCCTAAAAGACAGTGCAGAAAGAGTGATAACTACTTGTCTTTAACCTCTGTCTAAAACTTCCAGTCTAATTGGTTCATATTGCAGTTCCTAGTCAGGAAGAATCTATGCCTTCCCTCTGCTCCAAGATTGGAGGCAATATGCTAGCTTCTGCATTCCAAACCCTATGCCTGATATACTCTGAGGGTCAATGGAAATGTCCTTTTTTCTTCCAGAGACAAAATAGTTTTGAATCAAAGAGGGAACCAAACGGAAAGCAGCCTTATCAATCCAGTCCTGGGACTCATTGGGGCCCAACCTTCAGACACCTGAGCAGAAGATACAAGTCACCACCCCTATTCCAAAGAGAAAGAAGGTAAGGAGGAGTTAGCTGATAATTACGATATTTCTAAGGATTGTTGAGCAGGAAAGCTCCTAATAGCATCTATAACAATTGATTACAGGATATGTCGTTTTTGACATTTAAGAGATGACAGTTTTTCATACAGGGGCATCTAAGTGGCTTAGTGGATAAAGTGCTGTGCCTGGAATCAGGAAGACCTGAGTTCAAATCTGGCCTCAAATACTTACTAGCTGTGTGACCCTGATCAAGTCACTCAACTTCTGTTTGACTAAGAGGCAGCTACATGTCTCAGTGAATAGCATGCTGGGCCTGGATTTAGGAAAACCTGAGTTCAAATCCAGTCTGAGACACTTACTTGTTCTGTGACCCTGGGCAAGTCACTTAACTTCTGTTTACCTTCATCCACTGGAGAAGGAACAGGCAAACTGCTCCAGTATCTTTTTTTTTTTCCTCTTTGGAGGGGGGAAGGTAGGGCAATTGGGGTTAATTGACTTGCCCAAGGTCACACGGCTAGTTTTGTGTTAAGTGTCTGAGATCAGATTTGAACTCAGGTCCTCCTGACTCCAAGGCTGATGCTCTATTCACTGCACCACCTAGCCACCCCAACTCCAGTATCTTCTCCAAGAAAAGCTCAGTATTGGTGCGCTATGGTCCATGGGATCACAGAGTTGGAAACAACCGAATGACAACAACAAAAGTCTTGCATATGACCAGCTTAGAGGTTCAGAATTACTGGAAAAAAAAATGAGAACTGCTATTTATTCGTTGAGAGCAAAGGGATTCCTTTTTGTCAGGATGGTGGGGAAAATAGGGAATTGTGAAATACAGAGACCAAAAAAAAATGTCAAGGTGATGCCTTATGTTCTCTCTAACATTCCCACCCACTCACTCAAACTGACCCATAGAAAACAGCACTGAGTGGCATTTTTCGTTGTTGTTAGAGCATGTAAGGGAGTCCAGCTAGTGGGAAGGGGGCTGAAGTATTTTACATTAAACCAGTCCATGCATGATGTTAGAAGGCCTGAGTAAGAGTCAGTGTATTGAATATGGGAGAGACACCAGCTGAATGTGGGAGGTAGGATACGGTATTGACACCCTCCTTAATTAGGCTTGAAGCTTGTCCCCTTGTGCCACCACTGTGGATCACAGACAATTATTCAGAAGTGGCTACTCCAGAGCCTACGCACAAGGTACATCGTTTATTCATTCAATAAACCCAACTGCTACACATAAGCAGGTAGGCCTGAGAGCCCTAGGAAGAGTAATGTTCCACCCCAAGCCCCAGATGACTCACTTTGCTTCCGGCCCAGCTACCACAGCTGTCATCTGGAGGAATAAAATTTGTGTGGACAAGACCTGGAGAATACTTCTGCAAAGTACTGCTGTCCCTACCTCCTCAGCAGCCCCAGGTACTAAAGACTCCCGAAAGTCTTCCCTACCAAAGCCCCTGGCACTGTCAAATGGCTTAACCTCAGATACTGTTTCATCCATGGAATAACATTAAAGAGAATACATTATCATTTGTTTCACTACTGCTAAATCTTCCTACATCTGATGTCTCTCCCCCATTAGAATGGGAGCTCCCTGAGAGTGGGGGCTGTTTTGCTTTTTCTGTTTATACCCTTAATGCTTCACACATAGTAAGCATATAATAAATGTGCTTTTTCACTTATTCATTAAACTCCTATTGCTTTCAGAGAACTGTATTAGGCACTGAGGTACATACAAAATCTTAAAAGCCCTTGAGAAGCTTAGTCTTGTTAAGGAGATAGCACATTTGAACTGGGAAAGTTAGGGATGATGAAGGCAATAGTCTGAAGCAGCCAACTGCTGTCCCGAGTGACAAGAGTCAAGCTGATTCCCAGGTCCCTCCCTCCCCTCAAATGACCAAGAAAAGACTCAGTGGAGACCATCAGTCATTTGGTGACATTCTTAGCTTCTTAGAAGGGTTCATTGATTTGGTGAATTTTAGGGCTGGGAGCAGTTTTAGAGATCATCAAGCCCACCCCTTCATTTTACAAATGAGGAAACTAAGACCCAGAGAAGTGACTTACCCAAAGTCACAAAGGTATCTAGTGACACAGCCAGAACTAAAAACCAGGTCTTCTAACTCCCAGTTCAATGATCTGTCCACTGCACATCACATTGTCGCCCCAAATCCTGCATGAATTAGGCAGCTAAGTGGTTTAGTCACTAGAGTCAGGAAGACCTGAATTCAAATCTGTCCTCAGACATTTGTTAGCTGTGTGATCCCTGGGCAAGTCACTTAAATTCAGTTTCCTCACGTATAAAATAAGGGTGATAATGGCACCTACTTCCCAGGGTTGTTGTGAGATCAAGTGAGTTAATAACTGTAAAGCACTTTGTATGGTACCTGGTATATGGGAACTGCTATTTAAATGTTAGTTACTATTATCCTAATACAATTGTTATCTCATAGACATACTAAGAAAATGCATTAGTACATTATCTCTCTATTTACATGTTACTTTATCTGCAGAAATTCTGCCCTAAAGTTGGTTTGTATTAACACAGGGCAAGTCCTACCCAGAAGCAGGAAGTATGTGGAAAACCTGGGTTTACATCTCATCTCAGATGCCTGTTAGCTCTGTGACCCTGAGTAAATAATATCATTGAGCTGTGCCTCAGTTTCCCCACCTACAAAATGATGGGATTGAACCAAATGGCCCCAAAGTCCCTTTCACCTCTAAAATTTATTATCCTAGATCTACGATCCTATCAACTTTCTTTCCATTATTAATCCCCAAATGCCTCCCCCACCTGCCTTGTAACATCTGGTAGCACATTAACCTATGGTCAGACTGAGACACAGAAGACCACAATTCAATTAAATTGAACAAACTACTGAAACTTCTCATCGCGCATCGCAGTGCCTTAAGTTATATAGCGTCCTCTTGGACACCATCTAATCTTATAGTCTTTTATCATAGCTTACTTGGCATTAGTACACATTTGGGAGGGAGGGGGGAAGAGACAGAGGAAGGAAGACCCTAGCCCCACACAAGCTATGTTCTCAATCTACTGTTCCCCACAGAAAAATCCCAAAGTCACTCACAGTTGCCTAAGCTCTCAGGTCATTTCCTCTTCGTACTTCTAGCTTCCCAGATTTCAACAATATGGCCCTTCTGCAGAATTACTCTGGAACTAAATGCCTACTATATTCCACCAGACACCCCACATTCCCATAAGTGGCTATGGTGTTCTCACCCTGGAACATCCTTCTGTCAAGCTGGCCCCACTCTCCTAATGCAAGATTGCTCACAGGGCCTCCATTTTGAGGAAATCAACCTTTGCTGCCCTCCCCCATGCCAAATACCTTCACACTCTCTTTATCCAGGTCCCTTTCCTGTATTGTCTCCTCTTCTTAGATTGTAAGCTCTTTGAGGGCAGGGGTTCTTTCTTGTTACTTGTAATCCCTGTGCTTAGCACAGTGTCTGAAAAGAAACACTTCTTCTTTTTTTTTTTTTTGCTTTTTGGAAAGGGCAACTGGGGTTAAGTGACTTGCCCAAGGTCACACTGCTAGTAAGTGTTAAGTCTCAGGTCGGATTTGAACTCAGGTCCTCCTGACTCCAGGGCCAGTGCTCTATTCACTGCATCACCTAGCTGTCCCAAAGAAACACGTCTTGCCGTGCCTCAACTCATACTCATTCTCAGGTCATTCCCTCAGTCCCAGATTCACTGCCCAGGCTCATACTCTCAGCCTCCACTTAACTTTCTAGAGTTTCTGGGAACGCATTCTCCCTACCACCACTGATTCCAACCATATGGCCCTCACAGCTCGTAGGCCAGTCTCCTAAATAATCCCTTATCATAGACCTACTTTGAAGCTACTTCTTGGTATTCTTAAAGTCAGTCAACAAGCAGTTATTAAGTGCCTACTATATTCCGCCAGACACCCCACATTCCTACAAATTGTGAATCACTTGCTTTCTTGGTACCTCCAGGAAAAGGCAGAGGCATAGGAGGAATTTTTCCCCAAGAGGTCACATTCTCTCTGAATCCCTTACAGCCCAAGTGCCTGGTACCTACCAAGTGAGGCATTTTGATGGGTATTGCTAGTGACAGAAAAATGAGCAAGCAATGGTCCCTCTCCTCAAGGAACTTCCAATCTAATGAGGTAGATAAAACATGTACACAAAATGTTCATACAAAGCACAGAGTACCATGTGATAGTACAGGGATGTGCTGGAGCCAGTCAAACCAGCTCATGAAAGTTGACTGCTAAATTTTCAGTGTGAGCATTTATAACTTGAAGACTTGATTGTTTTGTTGATTGCCTAAGAAAATGATGAAGAAAATATTAATAATGAAGATTAAACTTATTTCATGAGTGCCTTTTGTGTGTGTGTGTGTGTATGGCATCTATCTTAAAGGGAGAGATCACTTCTAGCTTGGGGAAAGGGAAGTGTCAGTGGAGACTACATTGAGAACATGCAGCTCTAAATTTATTATTATTTTTTTAAAGAGACAATGCCTAAGAAAGCACATAAAGAAAAGAGAGGATTTCAACAGGCAGAGAGAAAAATGAGAAGGAAGCTTCTAAACAGAGTTGATAAGAAGAGCAAATTGTCTCCTTTTCTGAGAACAGGTATGGTCATTCTACAAAAATTGAAGACAAGGGGTTGATTGTGATGGGGACAAAGGAAGGGGGGAGAATGCAGGCCCTGGATACCTTAGTTTGAGGTGAAGTCCCAGAGAGTGAGAGAAATAGGCTCAGAAAAGGAACTTAGTGGTTGAAAAGAAAAATCTTCTTGACCCTAATTTTTCTGAGGGCTGACTATGCAAAGTCCTGGGTTCCTGAAAATGATACCAGGTCAAAGGTTATAATGGCATTAAGCAAAGAGCATTCCTTGCCATCTGAATGAAACAGAGGAACACAGGTCCTGAAATGAGCCTACATGTCATCATGTCTCTGTGAGCCAGTAGACAGAAATATGAACCTAAATTCACAAAGATCTGAGTTAAATTTGGCCTCAGATACTTGCTACCTATGGCAGCTAGGTGGTGCAGTGGACAGATTGCTGGGCCTGGAGTCGAGAAGACATCTTCCTGAATTCAAATGTGATCTCACTCATTAGCTATGTGACCCTGGGACAGTCACTTAACCCTGTTTGCCTCAGTTTCCTCATCTATAAAATGAGCTGGAAAAGGAAATGGTAAACCACTCCAGTTTCTCCACCAAGAAAATGCCAAATTGGGTCACAAAGAGTCAAACAGGACTGAAAAATGACTAAACAACAACTTGCTATCTATGTGACCAAGTTACTCTGCCTCGGTTTCCTTATCTGTAAAATAGGGATAATCATAGCACCTACATCTCAGGGTTGCTGTGGTGATCAAAGGAAATAATAATTAAGACGAGCTTTGTAAATCTTAAAGCACTATATAAATGCTGGCTATCATTGTTGAAATGAAGCCCAGACAATTTCAAAATGCCCATGACCATTCCAAGATACAAGGCGGACTCACTAGAGCACTGGCAAGGGATTAATATGTTTTGCTCAGTGGGAAGAAGAAAAAAAAAGATCATGCCAAAATAATTTCCAAAATGCTCCATCAACAAGAACTTCATCTATTCTGAGTACTGAAAAGTCACTAAATCTTAGATTTGAAAGGGGATCTAATCCAATCCCCTTCACAACATCTCCAGTAAATGATTATCTGACCTCAATTTGAACATTTCCAGCGATGTTCAGCTCACTACCCTACGAGACAAACCATTCTATTTGAGCATAGTTTTAACTGATGGGAAATTCTCCCTTATATTAAACTGAAATAGTCCTCTCTGTAATTTCTACCTATTGCTCCTGGTTCTCATTTCTGGGACAAGCAAAACATCTGATCCCTCTTCTACATGACTAGGTAGTGCCAGGAACAGGACACCATTATGTGGTGGACTGGACCTAGAGTCAGAAGACCCAAGTTCAAATCCAGCCTCATTACACGCGGTATGAGACCCTGGGCAAATCACTTATGCTCTGTTGCATCACTTTCCTCATCTCTAAAATGAAGATAATACTAGCAGTTCCCTCAAAGGATTGTTGTGAGGGCCAAATGAGATCATATTTGTAAAACTCTTAGCCCAGCATATGGAGCATATTAAGCTACAGAAATGCTTATCTCCTCCTCTTCCCTCTGTCTTTCAAATATTTAAGAACAGCTGTTATGCATCCATTAAGTCTTCTCTTTTCCAAGCTAAACATTCCTGATTGCTTTAAACACCTGTCATGTGACATAGTTTCCAATCTTCTCTCCCTTCCATTGGCTCTGCTGTATTCACATGCTAGTTTGTCAAGGTTACTACCAACTGAATACTCACTCAGACTAAGTGAGGACAATCATTTCTCTTGCTTTGAGTGCCATATTTCTAGAGGTAGCATGGTGTAGTTGAAAGATAATGGAAGGAGCCTGGGGGGCGGGGGGAGGGAGGGGGAGGAAATAGGCTCAATAGTATAGCGTTAGTAGAACTACAGAAAGAATTTTGGAAAAGTGATTTGAAATTATGCTAGGAGAATTAACTGCCCATAGCCCTTTGACCCAGAGAGGCCTCTATTAGGCATATTTTCCATACCAGGGGCAGCTAGGTGGCACAGTAAATAGAGCACTGGCCCTGGAGTCAGGAGGACCTGAGTTCAAATCCGACCTCAGACACTTAAAAAAAAACTAGTCATGTGATGTTGGGCAAGTCACTTAACCGCAATTGCCCTACCTTCCCCCCCTCCAAAAAGCAAAACAAAGATTCTATACCCAGAAAAAGAGGTCTCATGTGCTGCAAAATGCTTAGAGAAGCACTTTTGGTGCTAAGAAAAAGCTAAAAGCAAAGCAAATGTCCATAAAATAGGGAACAGCTAAGCAAATTATGATATATGAATTAATAGAATTTTATTGTACCATAAGAAACAACAAACACAAGGAATTCAGAGAATTCAGAAATACTTGTATGAAGTGATGCTGAATGGAGAAAGCAAAGTAAAGAGATCAATAAACACAACGGTACCAAAATAATGTGGCAACTGGGTGGCACAGTGGATGGAGTGCAGGCCTGGAGTTGAAGACTCATCTTCCCAAGTTCAAATCCAGCCTCAGATGCTTA
The DNA here is from genome assembly GCA_028646515.1 of Pseudochirops corinnae. Taxonomy (NCBI): domain Eukaryota; kingdom Metazoa; phylum Chordata; class Mammalia; order Diprotodontia; family Pseudocheiridae; genus Pseudochirops; species Pseudochirops corinnae. The sequence continues at coordinate 108,747 of JAQQSV010000390.1, forward strand.
CTCACCGTGTGACCCTGATAAGTCACTTAACCTCTGTTTGCTTGTATTTCTTGTTCACAGTGTTATCATGAGCATCAAATGAAATAATGTTTAGGAAGTGTCTCGCACAATGCCCGGCATAGAGTAGGTGCTATAAAAATGCTGGGCATTTAGGTGGCAGAGTGGATGGAGCGCTGGGCCTGGAGCCAGGAAGACTCATCTTCCTGTGTTTAAATCTGGCCTCAGATACTTCCTAGATGTGTGACTCTGGGCAAATCACTTGGCCCTGTTTGCCTCAGTTTCCTCATCTGTAAAATGAGCTGGAGAAGGAAATGGCAAACCACTCCAGTATCTTTGCCAAGAAAACCCCAAATGGGTCACAAAGAGTTGGATATAAATGTGACAAGTCAACAACAAACCAAAATAATATAAAGGAAAAAGCTTGCAAGACATCAGAACTCAGTACAATGATCAATCTTGATTCTAGAGGAATGATGATGAAACTCTTTTCAGTAGAGAAGCCATAACTACAGATGGAGAATGAGGAGCACACTGCCAGATATAATTAATGTCTCATTGGTTTGTTTATTTGTACCTCTTTGATACAAGAAGAGCTTGGGAAGTAGAAGAAGGATTAGGAAATGATTGTTAAGTTTCTTTTAAAAAATCAGTAAACCATTTTTTTTTAAGGAGAAGAAAGAAAAATTACTAGATTTGAAAATAAGAAGATCTGTGTTCAAGTCCTGGACCTACCAGATATTAATCATGTGATCATGGGCAAAGGTCATTTAGTCCTTCAGGTCCTCAGTTTCCTCATCTGTCAAATAGGAATGACAATGACTTCTACCTCACCATTGTGAGGCTCAATGGCATAACAAACATGAAAGTGTTTTGTAATTGTAAGGCCATATGGGAGATAAAATTACTCTCCAGACTATTATGCAGCCTAAAGACCACAGTAGATTTTTTTTGGAGGGCAATTGGGGTTAAGTGACTTGCCCAAGGTCACATGGCTAGTTTTTGTGTTAAGTGTCTGAGGTTGGATTTGAACTGACTTCAGGGCCGGTGCTCTATTCACCACAGTAGATTTTTTTTTTTTGGCAGCCACATCACACTACTGACTCATATGGAGTTTGCAATCCATTATCAATCACTCAGTAGACATTTGTTAAACACCTACTATGTGCCAGGTATTGTGCTAAACCCTAGGTCCGTTTCATATGAATTTCTATTTAACTTGGTCTCCCCAATCCTATACTTGTGTAGTTAGGTTTTTAACCTCCGAGTATAAACTTAGCTTTCTTCACCATTACATTTCTTGTTATATCAAAGGAGGCAGAGAGTCATATGATGAATATCTATGTGAGGGATGATTTGGGACCAAATGATGCTTGGACAGGTGATGCATGTCTCCCTCTTTCCTTTACGTTTCCCCTCTCTCCCTCTCCCTTTCCCTTAAAAATCTCCTTGACCAATGCAGGTAGATACCCTCTTCAATTTAGAGTCTTAGGGGGTTGCCTAGGATCAGTGAAGGGGTAAGCAATTCATTTTTCCTCTTAGTATAAGATAAAACATTTAACATTTTCATCTTCCATGTCACATCTTTGATTCATACTGACTTTGCAATCCACCAAAACTCCAGATTTTAGGCTGTAAAATAATGAAAGTTATCTAGGTATAAGAATGTATTATACTTTCAAAGGTGGCCTCTTGCCTGGCAATCTTCCAGGAAAGGGTATACAAATAATTAATTTTGTTTAGTTAGTATTCTTCCACCAAAGTCCTACTATGATGCTTCTTCATGTGTGAATAGGACTCTGAGATCTCAAAGAAAAGGCAGCTGAAGCAGTAGTACTAATAGGAGGAAGGGTAGGTATCCCATCAGCCTGAAACGGCTTCAAGGACCAGGCTTAGTTTCGAAGGAACAGCCTAAGGAGACCCTCCTAAACAGGTGGACCACAGGCTAATGAAGTTTTCCATCACAGTCATCCCCCAGGATGATCTACCAAGTTATAGGGGGATTGTAATAGCCATTGGTACATAGACTGCTATAGCAATGAAAGCATGGGTCCGTCAAGTATTGAAGCATGGGGCAGCTAGATGGCATAGTAGATAGAGTGCTGGACGTGGCATCGGGAAGACTTGAGTTCAAATGTCACCTCAAACACTAGCTGTGTGACCCTGGGCAAGTCACTTAACCCTGTTTGCCTCAATTTCCTCATCTATAAAATAGGGATGATAATAGCACCTATCTCCCAGGGTTATTGTGAAGATCAAACGATGTAATAATTATAAAGCACTTAGTACAGAGCCTGGCACACATGAAGTGTACCAACTAAGCACTTTTTAATGAATGCCTTTTCATTCTTTTATTCATTCATTCATTTCCCAGAGAGGAAGAGAGGCTGTGTGCATCCTGGAGGGTAGGAATATAGTCCAGAACAGGAGTGTGGACTCAATGTCTTACAAACCTTATATGCCTTCTAAGGAGTGAGTCCTGGTTTTTCACCTGGTGTCTCTACATCTGAAAGCAGAATTACCTCTTCTGAAGCTTTCAGATCTTGGGAGAGCAGGGGAGGGAAATGTTACAGAATGTGAAATGCCATTGCTTTGAAATTTGAGAGGTGACAAATGCTTGACTAGGTCTCTGACAAGATGGCGGTCCAGAGAGCTCCCCATCTGAAGGGAAACATTAGCAGCAAAAATCCATTTGGCAAATAGGCAGTGGGCTCTTAGGGCTTTCTGAAGCCAACAAGTGTCAGGACTGTTTTCAGGAAAGCTGCTTCAGCTGCCTTCTCTCAACTCACAAGAGAAAGAGCATGCCAAATTGGCAGCCTGTGTGTTCACAGAAGCAAAAGGGTCTTCACCTGATACAAAACCACTTTAATTGCCAAGAGTTACACAGAACTTGAACCATAAGTTTTTTGTCGGCTAATTGGTGGCTCTGGCTGACAGCTGTTAAAACCGATCATAGTCAACCCTGGCCATTGTACCTACCAGTCTAACCTCTTTAAAAGGAAAGTGGGGGTAGGGAGAGAGTAAACAAGCTTACATTTATGTGTTGCTGTGTGATTGCAAAACACTACTGCTCAGAGCATAGGATTAGGACTTGGGAAGGCCTGGGTTCAAACTCTGCTCCTACTATTCACTACCCATGTGATATCGGGAAAGTCATTCAAATCTCCCTAGGCCTCAGTTTCCTCATCTATAAAATAAGAGATTCAACTACAGCATTTCTAAGACATCTCCCAATTCTAAATCCCACGTCTCATCAGCCTTTTCTGATCCCCCTTAATTTAAGCACCTTCCCTAAAGCTTGTCTCCAATTTAACCTGCATACATCTCATTTGCACATAATTGTTTTCACATGGTCTCTACCGGTGCCTGTGAACTCCTTCTTATGCCTATCTTAGCACAGTGACTTGAAAATAGTAGCATTTAATAAATGTTTACTTGGCTATTCCATTTGAGCCTTACCGCAACCCTAGCCTAGACTTTAAGCTTCCTGAGGAGAGAGACCATGCATGACCTAAACTTTTTATCACCCCAGGTGCTGAGCACCCTGCTCTTCACACAATAGTAGGGGCTTAATGAATATTTATTGAATTAAATTGAATTTCTGATTCATTGAGTTCCCAAAGGAGAAATGCTCGATGTTAAACTAGGGTTTACCGTACGCCCTTGTACATAGTAGGTGCTTAATAAATATTTATTGATGGTAGATAGGTGGATGGATAGATAAATGGATAGATGATAGGATAGATGATAGGATAGATGACAGACGGACATATAGACAGACAAAAAGGACATTTGTTAAATGCTCACTACATGCCAGGTCCTGTGCTAAGCACTGGAGTTGCAAAGAATGGCAAAAATACTGTGCCTGCCCTCAAGGAGCTCCCATTCTTACGAAGGAGATAAAATGTAAACAACTATGTACAAGCAAGCTATGCACAGGATAAATTTTGAAATAATCAACATGAGGTCCAGGAAGGGCCTCCTACAAAAAGCTAGGGAAGCTAGGAAGCTTCCTCAGACTTAAACTGCCTAGTCCAACTTTTATTATGAACTGATCATGTGACCTTGGACTGCTAACTCACCTGTCCAGTCCTTAGTTCCTTACCTGCCAAATGAGGGGGTCAAATGAGGTGTTCTCTAAAGACCCTTCTAGCTCTTAAACCTTTAGGATTCTTAATATTTTCCTATGTTGACAGTAATTGAAAAAAAACCTATGCTTCTGATTCTTGAAGCATTCTTAAGTCATACTCACAGAGCAAATCTCCAATTTCAGCAAATATTTATAAGCACCTTTTATCTACAAGAGCCTGTGCTGGGTACTAGAAAAATAAAAACAAATTCCTGCCTTCAAGGAGCTTTCAATCTAACAGCAAAGATAAACCCTGTAAACAGATACCTATAAAAGTAGCAGCAGTTATTGTTTGTCCTTCTTTCTCAGGAGGACCGTGACATCAGGAAGGTGATGCCATGACTTGCACGTGAATTGGATTTAAGTGGGGGTGAGGCGCTGTGCAAAGTCACCAGCCTCACTCTCTCCCCCAGAGCCCTCTGGGTGCAGTGGCCAGATACAGATCAGGAGGACTGGAGATGGCCTCCTCTGTCTAGGTGAATCTTCCACAAGGACCAAGTCCTCTGCGTCAGCCTATGACCTGCAACATCCTTTCCTCCCCTGTTTTCCCCTCCAGGGTCAGGTTCCTGACAGAATGGAACCTCTCTAACAGAAGAATGCAAAAATGAAGGCAAGAAACAAAGTGCTGAGAGAATTCAGCTGTCGGTATTAGGTCATCCAAGGCCATATCCACCCCTCTTGGGCAATCTGCTTCTGAAACAGAAATCAGAAGGGAGCCCAGACACGCTACAGAAAATCTAATCTTTATTTAGCTTTTGATCATTGTTCATTCCATATTGGTATGATGTGCTGAGGAGTAAAAAAACAGGTCATAGCCCTAGCCTCAGTTACCACCCACCCTCCAATCCTCCATCTTGTCTCACCCTCAAGCAAAGGCACTGCAGCTGCTCAAATTTTCAAACTCACATTCACTGTCAGGGCAATGTGTTCTCTCTCACTCCAAGTCCCAGAAGCCCCAGACTCCCAAGTTCTGTGCTCAGATCCACTCTCTGGTTCCTTCAAATGATTCCTCCATGCAACCATAGACTCTCCTTGCACACCTTACTCGGAGGACTGAGGCCAGTCTCCAAACCAGCAATCACATACATCAGCCCTAAGCCTACCCCTTGATGCTCCTAAGTATGGTGGTCCCCTCCCATGTGCACTTGTTTCCTCTTGCAACTGCCCTCTTCCATTCCAGGAGTGGAGGAAGGAAAAAAAAACCTTTCCCATGTTCATGTATCTTTCTTCCTCTCTCAGCCCGATAATATTCCCATGAAGAAGCTCAGTATAGTGGATAGAACACTGAGTCAGGCATTAGAAAAGTATAGATTTTCATCCTTCCTAAGACGCTTACTAGCTGGGTGACCCTTAGCTAGACTCTTAACTTCTCTCATGAGGTCTCACCTTCTTTATAATAATCACTAGCACAAGCTTTTACAAAGCTCAAAGAGAAACTGGGCCCCTAATAAGAAGAAGGATTCCTGCTGCCACATATTGAGTTAGAAAAATAACATATTAACATTATACGTCCATCATATTTTTATTTGTTCTGTTAAATATTTCCCAATTACATTTGAATCTGGTTTGACCTACATTTGGAAGTGTTGCCAGCCAAGGCTTCAATGCCTTCAGCAGCCTATATTTCTTCTGTGGTGTATGGAGGGGGGGAAATATTGCTGTGTATGGCAAGGATCCCTAGTCATTAGCTTGGCATCTGCCAGCTAAATGAGAAATTCTTGGGATAAATTATCCACTGGTCAAGGAATGGAAACATAACTGCCAATGAGACATATCTGCAATTTTCCCTGTTGTCCTAGAATCTGATCTGCACTCAAAATGGCCAGCAGCAGGTGTATAGGCAAGAACACCAGAGCTGGACTGAAGAGACCTACATAAGTGCCCTGGCTCTCTCACTTGCTAGGCTGTGTGACCATGGGCAATTCAATTCTCTGAACCATAGTTTCTTCATCTTTAAAATGGAGATTATGATGCTTGTCTTGTCTATGTCACAAAACTTTGAGGCTCACATGTGATAATGCATATATCAGCATTATATATACTACAAAATACTATAGAGATGTGAACAATTATGATTTTCCTGGGTTTAGGAAAGGAAAAAAGAAAAAAGATCTACCCACACAGAAGCACAATTCAGTAGTAAATTAATTGTGATCTCTTGGAAATATTATAGTCTTCACATATAACATATTTTACTTTTTTCTAGCTTCTGGTAGAAAGGTTCCAGAGAAATGAGGCAACTAGGTGCCACAGTGGAGAGAGTACTAGACTTGCAGTCAGGAAGACAGATTCAGATCAGACACTATCTGTATGATTCCAAAAAGGTCACTAAACCTGTCTGCCTCAGTTTCCTCATCTGTAAAATGGGAATAATAATAGCACATACTCTCTAGGGTGTTTTTTTGCAAACTTTCGCATGCACTATATCTATATTTATATATTTATATTGCTAGCTATTATCATTATAATTTTTTTTAATTTTTTTTTTGTTTTTGCTTTTTGGAGGGCAATTGGGGTTAAGTGATTTGCCCAAGATCACACAGCTAGTAAGTGTTAAGTGTCTGAGGCCAGATTTGAACTTAGGTCCTCTGGACTCCAGGGCTGGTGCTCCATTCACTGCACCACCTAGTCACCCCTGTTATCATTATAATTATGATTAAATGACAGAATCTCAGAGTTGGAGGGGACTTCTTCAGTGATCAGATGTCCCCTGAACACAAATCCCCTCTACAGCTTTCCTAACAGGTGGTCTCCAGTCCTTGCTTGAAGTCCTCCAATGAGGGAAAATCAACAGCCTCAGAAGGCAACTTTTGTAGGGATGTAATTGTTGGGAAGATTTTCCCGACTCAAAATATAAATTTGTCTCTTTGCAACTTTCATCCACTGCTCCTAGTTCTGTCCTCTTGTGCTGACCAGAACAAACTCTAATCTCTCTTCCATGTGAAAGCCTATGAATACCTAAGGACAATTAACATGTGCCTGCTAAGTCTTTCATTTTTCAGCATAAATGTCTCTAGCACCTTCAATCAATCATGAGTCATCAAGCTTCTAACATAATTGTTGTCTGTTGTAAAAGGATAAAGTGATATAAGATATAATTGAATAGAGAAAGACCAGAAAGACCAGGACAGAATAGAACAGAATGAAAAACAAAGGCTGGAGGAAGGTGGACTCCAGGTTCTTCAGTATCTTAGTTGGTGTCCTCAGATGATCTCCAGTGGGCAGAGCACTGAACTTAGAGCCAGGAAGATCTGAATTCAATTCTCTACCACATACTTACTAGTCCAGAAAGATCTGAATTCAATTCTCTACCACATACTTACTAGTCCAGGCAGATCTGAATTCAATTCTATACCAGATACTAGTCCAGGAAGATCTGAATTCAATTCTATATCACATATTTACTAGTCCAGGAAGATCTGAATTCAATTCTCTACCACATACTATCTATCTCACTGTGAAAAAGTCACTTACTGTCTCAGTTTTCTTATCTCTAATATGAATATAATAACTCCTACTTCACCAAGTTCTGAGAATCAAACAAGAATACTTTTATATTTGCTTTACAAGACCTTAAAGTGCTTTATAAATGCTAGTAGAACAAGAACAAATGATTATCAATGTCCTTTCTAAATAGTGGCACCCAGAACTGTGACACAGTGGATAGAACTCTGGGACTGGAGTCAGAAAGACCTGAGATCAAATCCAGTCTCAGACACACACTAGCTGTGTGACTTTGTGCAAGTCACTTAATCTTTGTCTGCCTCAGTTTCCTCCAGTGTAAGATGGGAGTAATAGCAGCACCTTCCTCACAGGGTTGTTATGAAGATTAAATGAGGAAACATTTGTAAAGTGCTCAGCACAGTGCCTGGTATATCATAGGTGCCTAATAAATATTTATTTCCTTCCTTTCCCCAACACTAAACACAATACCTCTGATAAAGTCTAACACTATGGCTTTCTTAATCTGGTTAAAGATTCTATTAGCATTTTTGATTGCCATATCACACTGCTGACTCATATTGAACTCTTTGTCCACTAACACTCCCAGATTTTTCAAGACCAACAGTGATCCAATTACTCTTCCCCTTAATCTTGTACTTACATTATATCTGGTTCAAGATAAATAAATGTTTTGTAAAAGCTGTTGGATTGAATTGCATTGCACTGATTCTTTGACTCCAGGTGTAAGGCTTTTCACATTTTCCTTTTAAATTTTATCTCATTTTTATGATGTTAAAACAGTAGTTTCCAAAAAAGCAACATATGGCACATTTTCCCTCACAGCCTTTCTTCAGAACTTTGCACTGAGATTTCTTGTTTTGGCTTTGTCTTGCCCTGGCTTTTTGACTCCAGACTCGGTTTCCTGCTGAGTCTCTTGAGGAAGTTGGACTAATTGATTTTCAGGATCCTTTCTAGTTCTGAAATGATGTTATTCTTTTCTCTTATATGATGGTCCTGCAGTGGAAGAGGGAATATGTTAGGTAACACCAGAGTACATGGCCCTTGGTTCAATTTCCCAGGAAGCATGTGTGGGCTCAGTAAGGGGCAGGAAGAGCCTCTAAGCCCTCTGCCTAGCAATTGCTTTGGCCCAAAAACCACTCTCAGGACCATGGAGAGCGATTTTCCATAATGTCTATATGAAAGAAAGCATTAGGCTTCAACAAAAATAAAACAGAAGGCATTTTTTGCCACTGGCTCCCTGTGTGACCATGGTACTCTCTCACTGAGTCCCTCCTTTTCATTCTCAGTACAGTGAGGAAGATGAACACTAAATGATCAAGTAAGTACAGGAAGGAGTTCCAGACTTAGAGTCAGGAGATCTGGGTTTGAATCCTGGTTTTGTCATCTATAAGCTCCATGTTCATGGGCAAATTATTTCACCTGATGCTCAGGCTTTTTACCTATAAAATGAGGATGGTCATATACAATCCATGTGACCAGATTATTGTAGAAAAGTACTTTATAAACGTTGAAGCACCATAGAAACATTGGCTGTCACCATCATTATTACTGTCTCCAAGTTCTCCTCTAGTTCTGGCATCCTAGGTGCTTGCTGACTGACAAATACCAAGAACTCTGTACATCAAAAAGCTTAAAATGTCACATTACTACTTTACACAGCAAATAATTAACTTACAGAACTAGTTGCCCAAGAGATGATCTAAGTTAAAAATACTGACAGTTCATAAAAGGTTTGGATAATGAACAATAGATACATAATAGGTCATTAAAAGAAACTAATCTATTATTTTTATTATTAGGAATTAAACTGATGCTGTGAACAATAGAGAATAGTAATGTTATCTCACTGGGTGGGGAGGACAAGAAAATAATTGGGTATGAGGGAGCAGCAGCGGGGCAGGGGTGTGTTAGTAAATTTTTAACAATTGGCTCTTCAAAAAAAAAACTGCACATAAGATGTAGTTTAATCTGCACTATTAACATTTTCTTCATCACTTCTTTAAGTCCAATCAACGAAACAATAAGTCCTGATTTGTAGCACTTTTCAGTTTCTGAGATTTAAATGCTCATACTGAAAATTTAACAATCCTCTTATCAGCCAATATGAGCTAGCTTCAGTGCATCCCAGAGAATGCCCAACTGTAGGTTTGATACCATTCAGAAAAAGGAGTTGTTAGACCCTAACCTTAATGAGGGGTCTCTGAAAGCTGTGGGTGGTCCAGGAGCTGTTTTCACCCATAGAGAAAGACATTCCCCTATGTAGGTACTCTGGGGGCAAAAGTCTATTTGCCTAGTGCTAGTTACAGCTATGAAGGTTGTCTATTATCAACTGTCTTTCCACAGAAAGCTCCCATAACTTCAACTTCCACCTGAACATATTCCATGCTGGGGATATTAAAATTATTTAATGATCATCAAGTCTAATTTTGATTTTTGTTCCATTATGCCAGTTTTCCCCCCTAAAGGGCTGTGTGTGCACACTCCAGACTTTTCTTTGGCTCATGCTGAGAAGCAGAGAACATGTGGACACTTTATTTTTCTATAGTACATTAAGTCATGTCCGAATGGCCTTTCAGGTTATTAAGACCTGGCTAGAAGGGCTCATGTAAAGGAACCCTTTTAACACATGTTCCTCTAAATAGCACAGAGATTCCAGGTGGTGAGAGATGATTTCCAGCTTTATGAGATATTGATGAAGTACCATACCTACCCCATACTAAGTTATTGTTGCTGAAAATAGCAAAGTTGTCAGTACAGCAATGTGGCTTAAAGAATCAATGCTCTGTTTCTAAGAATCAATTATGTAGGTGTTCATAAATTCCCCCTCCCCATGCACCATTTATGAAAACTAGGCTGTCTACAGAATGGGCAACCATACAAGAAGAAGAGATGATGTTGAATATTGTAGAAAGCTGAATTTGGATTCCAGAAGACTCTTCTTCAAGTTCCCACTCTTAATACTTCCTTGCTTTATGACACTGGACTAGTCACTTAAACTTGCAGTGCCCCAGAACAACCCTCTAAAACTATGAAATGAACAGTGACAACTTGTTTGGAGGATAGGAGAGTGGGAAAGAGGAAGAGAGAAAATATTTATGTGCCAAGCAATTGTTCTAAATACTTTGCAAATATTATTTCCTTTGATTGTCACAATAACTGTGGGAGATAGGTGCTGACATACCTGGGGAAACTGAGGGAGGTAGAGGTTAAATGACTTGCCCAGGGTCACACCACTAGTTAAATATTTGTGGCTAGATTCAAATTCAGGTCTTCTTGACTCATGGCCCAGGGCTCTATCTACGGTGATCCTTATTGCCTCCTTATACCAGTGAAATCACAGGCACAGGAAGAAAGAGGAAAAATGAAGAAAATACCTTTTCCCAGGAATGTTTCTATCTGAACCTCTTCAAAAATGATAAAAATTCATACAATGGAATATCACTACACTATAAGAAGTGATGAATATGAAGAACTTAAAGAAGCATGGAAAGTCTGATAGCAACTGATGCAAAATGAAGTGAGCACAACCAGGAAAACAGCATATACACAATAAGTAATAAAGGGTAAATGTAAAGAAAGGGAATGAAAAATAAACTGAATGTTATATAATTAAAATGACCAAACCTGACCTTAAAGAAGAAATGTGAAAATGTGCCTCCTTCCCTCCATCTCTTCCCTCTTTGCAGAAGTGGTACACTATTGACATGGAACAATGCATATCCACTCAGACTTGATGGATGTGTTCACTGGTTTGTTGAACTGCTTCATTTTTCTCCCCTCTTTTTTATTCTTTGTTACAAGGCATGATTCTGTGGAGATGAGGGAAGAGGGATATCAGAAAGAAAGATGATGTAAAACCAAAAGATAAGTAAATATTTTTTTAAAACCTTTTAAATCATATTAAAAGATCTGATCCACAATTTTGTGATGCATAACAGCATGAAAAAAATGAACTATCAGCTTCTTAAATGAGAAAATGATTACTGTAACAATTAAATATAAGCTAATACATTCATTTCAACTTTAAAAAAGAAAAAAAAAAGATAAATAAGACAATGTAACCAGGCCTTTGGAGCATTCCCAGTTCATCCTACATGGAGGCATTCATCACTCCTAGCACAAGGGTAGGTGTAGCCTCCTTTGACTGGCTGCATGACCAAAGTAGGACAATAGAGTCTACGTCTGCCTCTGATAATTAACAGCTTTGTGGCACTGGACAAGTCACTTAACTTCTCCCAGCCTCAGTTTGTCTATCTGTAAAATGGAAATAATAATGCCTTCATCACTTCTATCACAAGGCTGTTATAAGGATCAAAAAAGATAGCACATGTGATGCTCTTTGCAAACTTTAAATGACTGAACAAATTATGTAATAGGGATATAATGGAATATTATTGTGCTGTAAGAAATGAGAAAAACATGGTTTCAAAGAAACTTGGAAAGACATATGAATTGATGTAGAGTGAAGGATAACATACTCTAGTATCAATATTATAAAAGCAAATGATATGACAAGAATTCTTATTGACTAAATGACCAACCATGATTTGAGAGGACTTAAAAAGAATGCTTTTAAGTATTTTTAATAATTATTCTTATATGTAAGTATTCTTATATTGCTTTATAAGCATCCTTATAATATGCTCTGCCCACAACAGAGAGATGATGAATTAATATACAGAATGAGAAACACATTTTTGGACATGACCAGCATAACTCTGGGCTCAAAAGGTCATTTACATAACGCTATTCATTGAAGTAGATTAGTTACTCAGTGCTCTACACCGATGTGAAGAGTAGAGGTGGTAAGAGCTAGAGAGAAGTGAGATTCTGGTATTCTGACTTTGAGAAAGATGTCATGAGGTTCAGGCTCCTGGAAAGAGAAAGACTCTGGGAAAAAGCCAGTAGGTAGAGGAGCCAGAGCATTGTTCATGTCCCTATCCCCAGCTACTACACTGAGACTTCAGGAAACTTGCCTGTGGGCAAGATCTGGGACTCTCTTTCAGTTGAGCTAAGTTATCTCACTTCCAATGGGAGAGCGCCTTCACTCTATATTATCTGGTGAATGTTTTACTATGTATACTTTCTCTGATTTCTGTTTTGCTATTAATTTGGATAAATGGGTTTCTTTATTATTTACTATATGTGTTCATTATGGAACTGGCATTTGGTGGGAATCCAAGAGCCTTCCTTTCCCATTAAGAGATAGCAATAAAGAGTACAACTTGGACCTAAAAATTATTTCCTCTTAGATTACTCCCCTGAGGGAATAGATAGATATAATTCTAGCCTAGGAATACCAGCCCCATCCCCAATGAAAGCAGAGTGGCCTCTGTCCCCACCTTCCTGCTTCCCTTCCTTGCAATAATCTAAGTCTCCCTTGGAGAAGTGTGGGAGATGAGACTTTAAAGATGTCTATTCTTGCCTCCCTGCAAGCTGCATCTAGTCAGACCCATGTGGATACACATAACCTACTTGACCAAACAACAAAGCTCAATCATATACCACTCTCCAACACAAATATAGGAACATGTTGTGCTTGAGTCTGCTTATGAAATAGAGAAGTTTTGTATTGTTTCTTTCTTTCTACATTGGTGGGGGGAGGTGGGAGGGAGAAAAATAATGTTTGATACTTGAAAAAATAAAATAAAAAACAAATAACATTTAAAAGATAGACATTATATTACAGATGCATTTAAAAGTATTGCTGCAAAATACTATGATAAATTGCTTTGTTTCATAGGATTATTTTCATCACTTAGAGCTGTAAGAGCACTTAGAGTTCCTCTGCTCCCACCCCCTCATTTTACAGATACAAAGTGATTTGGAGGAGAGACTTCACTAGGGAGGTAAAGGGATTAGGAAGGCAATTAATGTACAAGATAGTGCTGAATCTAAACCTTCCAAGTATCAGGGGATCCTGAGAGGTAAAGGTGAGAAGAGTGCATTCTGACCATGGAGAAGAACCAATGCGAAAGCCCAGAAGTGAGAGAGATGAGGAACAGCAAAAAAGTCAGTCTGGCTGGCCTTCCATGTGCATGGAGGATAGTAGTGTAAAATATGTCCATAAAAGTAGTTTTTGGGTCCAGTTTGTGAAAGGTTTTAAATGCTAACTAGAAAAGCTCATATTTGTTCTTATAGGTAATAGGGAACCAGTATAGCTTATAGAGTGGAGAAGAGACATGTCAAATTTGTATTTTAGGAAATCAGTTTGACGTCTGTGTGCAGGATAAATTGGGGAAGTTAGAGATTTGAGGCAAAGAAATCAAATAAGAGGCAAGTGCTATAGTTCAGGCAAAAGATGGTGAGGGCCTGAACTAGGGTGATGGCTGAGTGAGCGAGAGGTACGATGCAAGAGACGCTGTGGAGAGAACCATGACGGTATTTGGTAACATATTGGCTGTGTGGAGTGAATGAATGGGAAGTTGAGGATGAACTAGTTAGGGGGCATGCATTAGGTGTTAAGGCAGCAAAGCAGAAACCATACAAATGTGAAGAGAACCAAGAGAAAGGATTATCAAAAAAACCCAGAGAGGAAAGAGTATGCAGGAGGAGAGGGTGGTCAAGAGTGTCAAAAATTTCAAAGAAGCTAAGAAGAATTAAGATTAAAAAGAGTTTGTTGCAGTTGGTAATGGATTATTTTAGAAAGGTCAGTTTCAGTTGATTGATGAAGTCAGAAGACAGTTTGCGAAGGGTTAAGAAAAGAATGAGAGGAGAGGAATCAGAGGCATGGAGTATAGACAGTTTTTTCAAGAAGTATGACTGAGAAAGAGAGAAAAGATAGAGGATGATACCCCTAAAGAATAAAAGGGTTTAGTAAGATTTTTTTTTAAGGATGAGGAAATGAGCATGTTTGAGTGCAGCAGGGAAAGAACAAGTAGATAAGAAGATATTTAATAATACAAAAATGGGGGATGATAGCTGGGGCAGTCTGCTGGAGATGTTGGGATGGGATGGGATGGGATGGGATGGGATGGGATGGGATGGGATGGGATGGGATGGGATGGGATAAAGTATATATTTAGGGCTTTTGCCTTGGAAGGGAGAAGAGTCACCTCTTTTTCAGAGACTGGAATAAAGGAAAAAAGAATAAAAGATGATGCCAGAAGGTTGTGAGGTGAAGAGAAGGGGGAAGAGTGAACTCATGGCAAAATCTTCTATTTTCCCAGTAAAGTATGAAACAAAGTCCTCAGCTAAGAAAGTAGGTAGAGTGGGTGTCACGAAAGATTTTAGGAAAAAAAGACTAAATTTGGAACAACTTCTTAGAGAGTGGGATAGGTGAGACCTTGGGTGAAAACTACCTTTGCCCCATACTAGCTGTGTGACAGAGAGCCTTGTTTTTCTCATCTGTTAAATGGGAATCATAATGTCAGAGGTTATTATGGGGGTAAAATTAGATAACATTTGTAAAGCGCTTCATAAATTCCAGCTATTATTAAGTGGCAAAGTTAATATTGGAACCAAAATATCTGATGCTAAACTCAGTGTTCATTCCACTGCATTCCAGGGTTTCACTATCGCCCAGAATCACATCATCTGTTCCATTTCTTAGCCATTTTTCAACTAAAGTCATGGTGGCCTCCAAGTTTTAATTAAGCTCTCTACTTTAAAGTATTTTTTGCATTTGCTGCTTATTATTCTAGGTTCTCACATTAGCCCACACAAAGGCTGAAGACAGCAAAGTGCCATCAGTAATGTCAAAACAAAACAATTTGGTACACATAACGGAAAAGTGCTGACAGAATGAAATTGAAGGGCCACTGTTCTGATTGCAGAAAACTGCTAACAAAGCTTATAAACTACATTCAATGGCTTAGAGTTGACTATAATAAAATGCAGTCCTCTATAGTGTATCACTTTCCTGGGATCCCTTCCAAAGTAATTTTCCTAAATTAGGTACAACCATCTTACCCCACCGCCCCTTCGTCAATAAATTCCATCAGCTCCCTGTTATATCCAGGATCAAATGCAAACTGTTGTTGTTCAGTCACCCCTAGCTGCCCATAAATTCATCTACTTGGCATTTAAAGATCTTCACAACCTGAACTTTGGCTGACTTTTCAGTCTTTCAACACATTACTCTCCTCTCCACACTCCCACCAGATTTCTTCTCCATCTCTCGTCTCAGTGCCTGGCAATCGTCATGCCTAGAAGGCCTAATTCAAAGTTCTTTTCCCTTGTACCATTTGGCTCCCCCCTAGATAGAAATGTATGCCTACTAAGCCTTGATAATTTTGAGCTCCCTAGAAAAATATAATGGCCTAATAGAAAAAGCATTAGACAAGCTGAAGCTGTGACCAGCCCTGTCCCCCCCAAAAAAAATTGGATGATTTTGTCATTTTTGAAATGAGGATCATAATATGTTCATGGCCTTCCTCCCAAGGATGATAGTGAGAAAATCATATAAGATGTATTTAATAAAGTATTTTGTAGACTATAAAGCAACACAATGAGATAATAAGTAAAAGCATTTTGTCACCATCAGTAAAGGGCAATCTATCTAAGTGTAAACTCATATGATGACAGCACAAATTCTGTCAAAATGTAAATAATGTCATGTCGGTTTTTTGGACATCTATCAGCTGGGTACGATGGCTGGAGTCTGTCATTCCAAACTACTGTATTTTCCTTTCTTCCTCTGTCAGTCCTTTGAATATTATTTGAACATCCACAGATGGTTCCACTAGTAAGAAAACAAACCCATCCTCTGTAATTACATATATAGCAGACCCTTGAACTCAAGCCCATTTTCCTCTCCAACAATCCATTAAGGAATTCACTGGGTCAGAGGATGAGACAAGGGGCATGTGGGTGAGCATCAGTCTGGAGCAAGGTTATTGAAAGCACTTAAACCAATCACCTTTTTAAATGGCCTCATTATTTTTCTTGGAGAGAGATCAGATGTTAACCCAATGAAAAAGTCAAGAAGAGCTTGGGGTGCAGCCACATAGATGGGCAGAGAAAGAGGAGGATGAGTTCTGTACAAGGGCAGAAAAGGGACAATGGTGGGCCACGGAGACCAGAGGGATGGGATTCAGGGCAGTAACCAGCTATTTCAGGTACTTTCACTATACAAGGACAAGTCACTGCCTGTGTGAGTCTCAGATTCCACTTATTTTTCATTTTCAAAATCCTTGCAATGCCCCCCACCCATTCCTGTGAAGGTGTTTGGTAACCCTGAAAGAACAATAAAAATGCTAACTGATAATGACAGTATTGTTGGAGGCATAGTAGTGCCTGGAACCTTGGCAGCCCAACTTTCAGTGTTTTACCTCCTATATTTCCCTCAATGCCTAGAACAGGGCCCCATTTATGGCAGAGCCTTAAGGAATTTTGGATTGTATTGAATTAGAAAAACAAAAGGAAATGGAAGGAAAGGTTAAAGAGTAGAGATCCCAGAACCATTACTAACAGCAAAAGCAGTGTGGAGGCCTTGAGTAGGTTTTAAAGATATACTTGAGATCAGTAGACTGACTTAGTCTGGAATCCCTCCCGTCCCTTTCCCCTCCCCAAGATGGCCTGCAATCTGATATAGATTAAACATGTACTATCATGTTAACTGTACTTGTACATTAGTCGTATTGTGAAAGAAGAATCAGAACAAAAGGGAAAAGCCATGAGAAAAAAAACAAAGTAAAAGTAGTATGCTTCAATCTACATTCAGACTCCATAGTTCTTTCTCTGAATGGGGTTAGCATTCTCCATGACAAGTCTTTTGGAATTGTCTTAGATCATTGCCTTGCTAAGAAGAGCTAATGTTGCTGTTGCTGTGTATAATGTTCTCCAGGTTCTGCTCACTTCACTCAGCATTAGTTCATGCAAGTCTTTCCAGGTTTTTCTGAAATCTGCCTGTGGATTTCTTATGGAACAATAGTATTCCATTATTTCATATGCCACAATTTGTCCAGCCATTCCCCAGTTGATGGACATCCCTTCAATTTCCAATTCTTTGCCACTACAAAAAGAGCTGCTATAAATATTTTCGTGCATGTGGGACCTTTTCCCTTTTTTATAATCTCTTTGAAATACAGACCTAGTAGTGGTATTATTACTGAATCAAAGGGTATGCATAGTTTTATAGCACTTTGGGCATAGTTCCAAATTGCTCTCCAGAATGGTTGGATCAGTTCACAATTCTACCAACAATGCATGTGTTCCAATTTTTGCATACCTTCTACAACATTTAGCATTTTCCTTTTCTGTCATATTAGCCAATCTGATAGGCATGAGGTAGTACCTCAGAATTGTTTTAGTTTGCATTTCTCTAATCAATAGTGATTTAGAGCATTTTTTCATATAATTATAGATAGCTTTTAATTTCTTCATGTGAAAAATGCCTCTTCATATACTCTATCCATTTACCAATTGGAAAATGACTTGATTCTTATAAATTTGACTCAATTCTCTATATACTTGAGAAATGAAAGCTTTATCAGAAAAACTGTCTATAAAAATTGTTTCCCAGTTTTCTGCTCTCCTTCTAATTTTGGTTGCGTTAGTTTTGTTTGTGCAAAAACTTTTCAATTTAATGTAATCAAAATTATCCATTTTGCATTTTATAATGTTCTCTTTCTCTTGTTCAGTTGTAAACTCTTTCTCTCTCCATAGATCTGACAGGTAAACTATTCCTTGCTCTCTTAATTTGTTTGTGGCATCATCCCTTATGTCTAAATCATGTACCCATTTTGACCTTATCTTCATATAGATTGTGAGATGTTGGTCTGTGCCTAGCTCCTGCCATACTATTTTCCAGTTTTCTGAGCAGTTTTTGACTAATAGTAATTTCTTATCAAAGAAGCTGGAGTCTTTAGGTTTATCAAACAGTAGATTACTATAGTCATTGACTACTGTGTCTTGTATACCTAACCTATTCCACTGATCCCTCATTCTGTTTTTTAGCCAATATTAAATAGTTTTGATGATTGCCACTTTATAATATAGTTTTAGATCTGGTATGGCTAGGCCACCTTCCTTTGTTTTTTTTTTCCATTAATTCCCTTGATATTCTTGATCTTTTATTCTTCCAGATGAATTTTATTATTTTTTTTCTAGCTCTTATAAAATAATTTTTTGGCAATTTGATTGGTATGGCACTGAATTGCATTCAACTCTTAATAAAATTTTACAAAGGAGTCTTCTCACCAAGTACTTAACAGTGCTGACTACAGACTATCCACAGAGGATTTAATCCCTTCAACTCCAAAACTCCTACCATATGACTCCACCATCCCACTTAGTGAGTACCTCACAGGACCCACTACTTCAGGCCAGTTCCAAATCAAGCCCCATGTTTCCCTTTACTCCTTAGCCATCTTGCTGCACTCCTACCAACTGAAAGTAGAGATTTTTTTTAAAGTAATAATTAATTTTTAAAATAGCAGTTATAGGCGTGGCTAGGTGCTCAATGAATAGAGCACTGGCCCTGGAGTCAGGATGACCTGAGTTCAAATTTGACCTCAGACACTTAATACTTACTAGCCGTGTAACCTTGGGCAAGTCACTTAACCCCAATTGCCCTATATTCCCTGCTCCAAAAAAAAGTATTTATGTAGCAGTTTATTGTTTTCAAAGTACTTTACAAATATTATCTCATTTGATTCTCACAACAACCCTAGGAAATAGGTACTATTATCCCTATTTTGCAGGAAACTGAGGCAGACAGAGGTTGTGACTTACGCAGGATCACACAGCTAGAATGTGTCCGAGGCTGGATTTGAACTCAGGTTTTCATGACTCCATTCTATCCTCTGCATTCCCTAGTTGTGCAGGCTAGGAGATGAGATTTATAATGGAATAGGGGCATAAGGAGTCAATTTGTGATTAAATTTCTGAAATAATCCATATTAAGGATTTTATATTTTAAACCATAGGCTGAGTCAAGGGGAACATAGCCAAGCTAAAGGTCAGATGCTTCTACATATCAGAAAATGTCCTGCTCTAGAACAACCATATTGTTTCCTTTATGGGGAGGGTACCCTACCCTCCCTATACATCTTCCAGTCACCTTGCCACTCTGACCAGATCCTAGACCTCTGAAAACTAAACTCCTTCATTTCCAGAATACACCATCCCTTCTCTTGGGGTCCCACTGTTCTGTGAATGTTTCATATGGACTACTACATTCAGGGCAGCTCCAGTCATGCTCCACTCTATTCTGTGACAAATGAAAAATTCAAGAGACAAAATTTGGGGGTAATAAATCATTTTATTAATTAAGGTTAGTGAATAATTAATAAAAGGATGGTCATTTGACTTTCATAAATCAAAGACCCCTCCTGGAGACCTCCTGATGCTTATGCTCCCTTGGGAGAGTGGTGTTCCCAACAGGCATCAATCAACCCTGGTTAACAGTTAGTCAGAGAATGAATATCATAAAGAGAGGTGGATCTATCCAAATGAGAAGCTGGGAGAGACTTTTATTAAGTCACTATTACTCCCAGACAACCCCCAGCCTTGGAGAATCTACCTGCCATCCAAGCCTGTCTGAGTAGAACACAATAGGCCATAATTTACCAAGATTAGATTCTCTTTGTAAGGTTTTCTAGTTAGGTTGGGTAATAATTCTACCTAGATAAAATGAATTAGGTGGGGTAAATTTTGGGCAAGGTTGGTAATATCCTTCAGAGACTGGCTGTATTTACCTACAGGGATATTTCTCTGAATGAGAAAATAGAAAGAAAAATCTTAATCCCAATTAATAATTGGGTATTATTAGAAGAGAGAAAGAATCATTTCTCTCAACTCCCTGGACATCTTTTCACCAGCTGCACTTATATGCTGTGCTGGCTTGCCCCACTTCCTAGTTCTAGAATCATAATAAAGTCAATATCACCATTTCCACTAGAAAAGAAGTGTCAATCTACCCTTCTATGACTCCATTTACCATCCTGGAACCTTTCCAAATCGTAACATCCATACCAGTGACCACTCCTTTAGACATGTCATCTCCTTTCCCTCATTAGAACATAAACTCCTTAAAGTCTAGACCTGTCTTCATTCTTATATCCCCAGCACTTAACACATTGCTCAACATATAGTAAGAAACACATTTTTTTCATTAATTCATTCATAGATGTAGTATATGGTATGGTATCCATGCATGCTGGCATTAAAAATGTACAAAGCAAAGTTTTACTGTTATTGTTGAGTCATTTCAATCATGTCCAACTCTCCATGACCCCATTTGGGGTTTTCTTGGCAAAGATACTGGAGCAGTTTGCCATTTCCTTCTCTAGCTAATTTTACTGATGAGGAAAGTGAGGCAAACAAATTAAGTGATTTTCCCAGGGTCACACAGCTAGTAAGTGTCTGAAGCCAGATTTGAACTCATGAAGATGAGTCTTTCTAAGTCCAGACCCAGCACTCTATCCACGTATTCAAGCAGGAACATACTAAATATGAGGAGACAATTAGAGACAACTTCCTGGTGAAGATGATATTTGAGGTGGACTTTAAAACATAGGAAAGAATTCAAAATTCAGAGAGAGAGAAGGGAATTCTGAACATAGACACCAGGTTGAGCAAGGTGACTGAGAAGGGAAAACAACAGATCATGTTCAGGGAACCATGGAGTAGAGAAGTATGGTTCAAGCATAGTGTGGGGAGAAAAGGTTGAAAGGTATGGTGGTACCATATTATAGAAGTCCCTGAATATCATAACAAGAGGTTTAGATAATCAAGAATATGGACCCATTTAAGAATTCTATGCTAAGAAGCAAATGATATGACCAGATCTATCCAGGACAAAAATTACTCTGACAGCCACAAGAAGGGTAACAAATTAGAGTGTGAAGAGTGAAACATTAGGTGTCTCAGGTACAATAGCCCAGGCAGATGGTGATAAGGAGGATTGTACCAGTGAGAACAGAGAAGAGGATGAATATGACAGATGTCATAGAAGTGAAATTGACAGGATTTAGTAAGTGATTAGAGTTTTAACTAATTTTTTTTTATTCTGACATTAACAAATGCCAGCTAAAATAAGCATTTCCATAAACATAGTAGTGAGAGAAACAGAGAGGATTGTACAGTAAATTGTGAATATTGTGTATTGCTTGCTTTTCTTTTTGAGCATATAAATAAATCCAGCATGTAATTTTAAATCTATCCTGCTTGTCTGTGGTTCCTTCTGGTCTTCCTTCTGTTCTCTTGTGTGCATTTAAAAAAAAAAATCTCAATGACTCTCTTTTCATTCCTTTTTTGGAGGAGGATTGAAAGGGGGGTGGCAACTTTATCCCTGCCCCCTCTTTCCTCATAATTACCCTCCTCGATCCATTGAAAAAGAAAGGAAAAAAGAAAACCTTTATAACAAATAGGCATTGCCAAACAAATTCCCACATTGGTCAGGTCCAAAAGTATGTCTCATTCTGCAGCTTAAGATCGTTATCCATCACTCCTCTGTCAGGGGGTAACCTGAACATTTTGAAAATTGATGACTGATGACATAGATAGGAGAAGTGAAGTCAGAAGGAGGAACAGGGTCAGGTGGCAAAGACAAGCTCAACTGAGCTTCCCCTTGAGACCTTTTATGTTTGCACCTCAAGCCAGACATACCTGGGGAGCTGTCCTGTAGGCAGCTGGAAATGTCCTGCAGTTCCAAAGAGAACTGAGGACTGAAGATAGGTTCTAGCTTTTTCCAAGGAAACAAGGTCAAGCTTCCTTGAATTACAGTTTATAGCTTAAAGACTCTATTCTTTTTTCCAATTTTGAAATGGGAGCATTTGCCCTTCTCCAGGGCTACAGTCCCTCTTCTATCCTCCATAAACGTTCAGGTTTTACTAGCAGTGACTCAGCAATCACATCTGGCAATTCTAACCACTACCTAAGGAGGTAGTCTATGAGGGCCAGGTGACTTGAATTCATCCAGGGAGGATGATTGCTATCTTATTTCCTCATTTATCTTGGGTCTCAACTTCCTATTAACCATTTCTGTTCTGCCCTTTCCCAACCAAATGTTGGCCAGTGGTTGGTAATAAGCCTCTCTACTAGAGAAATGACAGTGGAAATAAAGAGAAAAGGACAAAGAAGGAGATATTGCCAAGTTGAAATTTCATTAGTAACAGACTGGATATTACAGGAAAGGGGAAAGGGGGAAAATTCCCACTGTTTTAAATACAGTGGGTTGCTTTTGGATACGCCATCAACAGGTGGACCCAGTGCCACGATGCAGATTTTCGTGAAGACTTTGACAGGGAAGACCATCACCCTTGAGGTCAAACCATCTGATACTATTGAAAATGTCAAGGCCAAGATACAAGATAAGGAAGGTATTCCACCTGATCAACAAAGATTGATTTTTGCGGGCAAGCAACTGGAAGATGGACATACTTTGTCTGGCTACAATATTCAGAAGGAATCTACCCTTCATCTTGTTCTGAGGTTTCGTGGTGGTGCCAAGAAGAGAAAGAAGAAGTCTTATACCATTCCCGAAAAGAACAAGCATAAGAGAAAGAAGGTTAAGCTTGCTGTTCTGAAGTACTACAAGGTTGATGAGAATGGCAAGATTAGCCACATACTACGAGAGTGCCCTTCTGATGAATGTGGTGCTGGAGTCTTTATGGCTAGCCATTTTGACAGACATTATTGTGGCAAGTGTTGTCTAACCTACTGCTTCAACAAGCCAGAAGACAAGTAAATGTATATGTGTTAAGAAAAAAAAGTCAACTAAAAAAAAAAAAAAAATCAAATAAATAAATAAATAAATAAATGCAGTGGGTTGTGGGATGGATGGTTGTGCCCAAAAGGAATGGCAAAGAAATAAGATTGGGGTAAGGAGAAATGCAGTATCCTAGAAACCTTATATATTAAATTTGCTTATGAATATTTCAAGAAGTTTTCAAGAGGGAAGAGACAAGATGGTGGCTAAATGAAGTAACTGGGCAAACCAATGTTGGTAGCAAGATAAAAAAAGAGTCCCTGGAGAAGGAGATATTGAAGGGTCATTGAGCTTCTATCAATCTTTTGTAAGCCTCTAGCAATCCCTAAATTTACTTAAGGCTCAGTTAAAGCAATACTTTCTATGAAAGGTTTTTGCTGATTTAATGCCCCCAATTGTTAGTGGTCCCCAATCTCTGCCTCCTGATTATTTACATTTGCTTGTCTGTGTACATGTTGTAGGTCCCTGTCCCCTACCCCAGCGGAATATAAGATCCTTGAGGACAAGAACTATGATCATTTCTGTTTTGTGGCCTCATGCCCTATCATGCCTAAAATTCCACCATTAAAGATTCATTCATTTTGAGTTCTACCCTTTTGCTGTAGACATTGTTATCAAAATCATCATCACCTACTCTCTTCTCCTTTGCTTCAGCTTCTTATAATGAGTGGCCTTTGTCCTTGGAAAGGCCAACCCTCTCTACATGTGCCTTCAACTCCATTTTCTTCCATCTTCTCCAATAGATTTGCTTCTCAATTATCACCTTGTCTCTCTAATCTTCAATTTCTTCCTATTTACTAGTTCTTTCCCTACTGCCTTCAAGAATACCCAAACCTCCCCCATCCTTAAAAACACCTTCAGACTAGACCTTTTAAGCTATCACCCTATATCTCTCCTCCCTTTCTCAGCCAAACTCCTTGAAAAGGCTGTCTGTAGTTGTTGCCTCCACTCCTTACCTCTCTCTCATATCCCTCAACCCTTTACAATCTGATCACTCTTTCTCAGTTTCCTTTGCTGGAATACATCCATCATGCCCCCTATGTCATCCATATCATCTCTCTAACTATGGATGTTTCCTAAACCTTTGTCCTGGTCCCTCTTCTCTTTTCTATATTCTCTGGGTGACTTCATCTGCCCATCTCTATGCAGATGACTCCCAGATCTATATATCCAGCACTAGCCTTTCTCCTGAGCTCTATTCCTTCAGTGCTGACTACCTACTAGACATTTCAAATTGGAAGTTCTATAGATATCTCTAATTCAACATGATCAAAACAGAGATCACTATCTTTCTCCATTAACCTACCCCTGTTTGAAACTTCCTTTATTCCAGTTTCCCAGATTTATATTGTCCTCAAATTCTCCTTCTCTTTCACCCCATGCATACAAATAATACCCAAATATGTCTCCGAAACACCGCTCTCACTCAATATCTTATCTCTATGTACACAGCCATCGTATTAGTTCAAATCCTCATCACCTCTTACCTGGTCTATTATCATAATGAACTAAAGGGTCTCTCTGCCTCAAGTCTCTCCCCCATTCCAGTCCATCCTCAGCGCAGCTGCCAACGTGATTTTCCTGATTTGTGCATCTGACCACACTGCTCTCCTAAATGAGCAGGCGTGTGGATGTGGTGATCAGCAAACATCCCTGCAATGACTTCTCCCGGAATTCACTTCAATTCCTGCAATCAATAGCCCCACGGACCTGTTTCTTCCCTAACAGTCCACATTTTATCAAGTGTCCTAAACCCACTTTATGGAGGTAGTATATTTTTGGCAACTAAATTCTATGGTTCAACCAAACTGAACTTCTCTTTGATCTTCATATAGAGCATTCACCATATCTTTGAATTGGCCATGTCTCATACCTGAAATGCACTCCCTCCTCACTTCTGTTTCAAAGCATCCCTAACTTTCCTCAAGATATGACTTGAGCACCAGCATCTACATTATGCCTTTGCCTGACTCTCTCAAATGATAGTGCCTTCCCTCCTTATCTTGCATTCATTGACCTTAGATTTATTTTAAATTTATTCTACATCTATTTTTGCTGTTTATTCTCATGTCATATATACACACTGTCTCTCCCAAGGCAAAATACACTTTTCAAAAGCAGGAATTATTTACTTTATTAGTTTGTTTTTGTGTCTCTTATACCTTGCATAGTTCCTGGCATATGATAGGAGCTTAATAAATGCTTATTAATGGATTGATCAATTGAAAATAAGTACCCATAAGAGAGGTTAGTCATTAAAGTCACCAGTACTTTGGAATAAAAAACTTCTAACAGGTGCTGTCCTCCTAGGCAAGGTGGGGAGCAGGGATGAAGGGGGAAACCCTTAATGAGCCTTAGAATATGGGGTGCTGGGAGAGAGGAGGGGCTAATTAATCCCAGATTTTTTTTTAGCTCCTTCACAGTTCTGATAACACCCACTCATAGGAAGCAGAGCCAGTTTTCAAAGCTAAGTTTCTCCTCATTTAAGTCATAAAGTGTTATTTGAATCCAATGCATAGCAACACCCTGAATTTTTGAGAGATGTTATTCCCAGCTAAACTCCCCTAATAAATCTATATACCAAGTACAGGACCCTGGCCTTTTCTCACAGCTCCTGCAGTGTCTTTCCTCTTAATAAGCTCCAAAGGCAGATGGTGACTTCATCTTCCTTTCTGCTTATGTTGCTTTGCTTTCTACCAGGGTTCTCAGAGGCCTCCTTGGTGACCACAAGGGACTAATTCCATACAATATCATAACTAAATGAGTAGGCATGTGGATGTGGTGACTAGCAAACATCCTTGCAATGACTTCTCATTGCATTCACTTCAATCCCTGCAATCAATAGCCCCATGGACCTGTTTCTTCCCTAACAGTCAAGTAATTCGCATGTTATTAAACTTCCCTAAACCCACTTTATAGAGGTAATATATCTTGGGCAACTAAACTTTTTGAAAAACCCAAGGAAGTATTTATGATGCTTGTAAAAGGAAAAACAGACACAGAAAAGGGCAGCTTTATATTTATACCTCTTTTTTATTTTTAATTAGTCAATAAACATTTATTAAGTGCCTAGTATGTGCTAGGCAATGTGGATACAAAGAAAGGCAAAAAGATAAGCCCTGTTCTCAAGACAATACACATCAACAAGCTATAGACAGGATAAGTTGGAAATAATAACAGACAACACACTACAATTAAAAGCGTTTGGGAAAGGCTTTCTGTAGAAGGTGGCATGTGGAGAAATCCAGGCAAATGAAGAGGTGGGGATGAAGAGGGAGAGCATTCCAAGCACGAGGGACAATCAGTGAAAATGTCCCAAGCCAGGAGATGGAGTGTCCTATGGAGGCCAGTGTCACGAGGAGACCAATGTCACTGGATTGAAGAGCATGTGAGGGAGGGGGTGGTGTAAGATTTAAGAAGACTGGAAAGGTTGAGGAGGTACAACTTATGAAGAGGAGTTTGTATTTTATTTTATAGGTGATAGGGAACTAATGGAGTTTATTCAGTAGGGGAGAAGGGAGACATGTTCAGATTTGAGCTTTAGGAAGATTCCCTGAACAGCTAAGTGAAGAATAGACTGGAGTGCAGAGAGACTGTTGGCAGGGAAAACAATCATCATGTTATTGCTCTAGTCAAAAGTGTAGGATGATAAGGGCCTGCAAAAAAGTTATGGTAGTGCCAGAAGAGATGCAAAAGATATTTCAAAGGCAAAATTGAAAGGCCTTAGCAACAGATTGGAGATGGGGGTTGAGAGAGAGTGAAGAGTCAAGGGTGACACCTAAATTGAAAGCCAAGGTGACTGGAAGAATGGCAAAATCCTCAAAAGTAATAGAGAAGTTTGGAAGAGAGGACAGTTTGGGGGAATGATAATAAATTCAGTTTAGCACCTGTTTGTTGAGGGCCAACTCCTAGTTAGGCAGGTAGAAGCAGCCAGCTTCTTGCAGCTTCTCCCAGGCCAACAGGATGCTGGCTCACCATTCTCCATGATGTGCAAAGAACAGAGTGCCCTGAATTCTTGCTTATCCTGTATGGGGACACTAGATAAAGAAAGGACAAGATAGCCTTCAAGGTCTGCCTGACGTTATGGGAATATAATGACAGATAGTTATCTTCTTTGTCTCTTTGCTCTATAAAAATCTCGTTCAGAGAATCAATAAATGGGGTTCTATCCTGAACTACCCGCCTGCCTGGTTCATCTCACGTCCTCCACTAACACTTGATGCTAGAATCAAGTGGCCCCCATCACCTGTTGAGTTTAAGATGTCTATTAGACATCCCATTCAAGCTGGAGATGTAAGACTAGAGATCAGCAGAGAGATTGAGGTTGATAAATAGATCTGAAAATCACCAACATAGAGAAAATTGAATCCATGGGAGCTAACAAGGTCACCAAATGAAATAGGAAAGACTATACTATTTCTATACTATACTATAGGAGGAGGAGAAAAGAGGACCCAAGAGAGAGCCCTATGGGACACCCATGGGTTAGTGGGCATGATCTAGATGAAGATCTCAGCCAAGGAGACTGAGGAGTGGTCAGACAGATAAGAAGAGAACCAGAAAAGAGTAGGGTCACAAAAAAAGAAGAGAACATCAAGGAGAAGAGCAAAAAGGATGAGAACTGAGAAAAAGTCAGTAGGTTTGGAGATTAAAATATTGTTAGCAGCTTTGCAGAGAGCAGTTTTGCTTGAATTATGAGGTCAGAAGCTAGACTGTAGCAAGTTGAGAGAGAAGAAAATAAATGAAAGCACTTATTATAGACAATCTTCTCGAGGAGTGTAGCAACAAAGAGAGGAGAGATATGAGAAGCTAGCTAGTTGGGGATGGACAGATCAAGGGAGAACTTTTTGAGGGTGGGGGAGACATGGGCATTTTTGCAGAAAGTACAGATGCAGCCAGTAAGCAGAGAGAGATTGAAGATAAGTAAGAAAGTAAAGATGATGGAGAAGGAAATCTGCTGAAGAAGACATAAAGGAATGGGATAAATTGTGCCTAGTGAGGAGTTTTCCTTGGCAAGAAACAGGGCAAGGGTTGAGATGGTGGCAGAAGACATCTGGGTTGGGGGGGGGGAGGAGAAGAAGGAGCTCTTGTTGTATGGTCTCAATTTTTTAAGTAAAATATGAAACAAAATTCTCATTTGAAAGAGTGAGTGGGGAGGGAGACCTATGGAACATCAAAGAAAGGATAAAAAGGTTTGGAAGAGGCACTGTAGAATTGGGATTGGAAGTCATGGTTGTGATCAAAGAACAAAACTTAGGGTTGCAAAGCGAAAGCAGAAGTGGAATGACAAGTCGTAATCAAATAAGGGGAATTTCAGAGTTCATGAACTTGATGCATTCATGAATAATAGCAAGATTAAGAGCATGATCATCTCAGTGTGTGGCTGAGGTAGGCTGGGAGAGTAGATCATGTGACATGAGTATGGTGAGCAACTGAGAGATTAAGGTGTTTGAGGGAATATTAATATGTACATTTAAGTCCCCTAGTATGAGGGTAAGAGTTGAAGAGAAGAAGACTCTGAGCCAGGCTCTGAACTCATTAAGGAAAGAAGTAGAATGTCCTGGAGGTTGGTAGGCATTAACTGCCAGAACCAACGATGAGAGAGTGTTCTTACAACTTTCAGAGCTGTCAAAAACTGAGCCAGTTTAGCAAAGAAATTGCTTTTAGAATAATGGGAAGGAAGCTCAATGTGTTGAATGGTTTCCATATTTTGAGCCCTATATTGGGACATGGAACTATAGGGAGATATAAGATATTTGCTATCTTCAAAGGCCTTGTAATCTAATTTAAGGGAAAGAAGCTATATAATAATGAAGAATCTGTGCCACTCCTTCCATATTAATCCCACAAGAAAAGACATTAGTTCAAAGCAAAAGACACTTAATTAAACAGTCTTGCAGTTTAAGAGACAACAAGATTCCCCCAAGAGGAGACTCTCCTACAGGATTCCCTACCACCAGTGGAGGGATTCACAAGTGCAGAAAACATGCATGATACAGGAAAATAATGTATGATGGGGCTCAGGCTCACACACACACACACACACACACACACAGACACACACACACACCAAACATGGGAGTCCGCAATTCACAACTCCTGCACTAGAGAGCCAGCATTGTCCTCTGGTGCTATCACCATGCAAGCTTCCTCTCCTCTATTGGGGTCCTCTGCCCCTCTATTCTCTCTGTCGTGTTGTTCTCCGTTGAGCATCTTTAGGACTACGCCTGTGGCTATTACTCTGTACTACCATCTTCTGGTCCTCAGCTGCATTACAGTTTCTTTCCCCACAGAATATAGAGTTCTGTTGATTCTGTAGCTCATAGCTTCAGGGTTTTTTGTTTTGTTTTGTTTTGTTCTTTTTAACTCAGTCAATTAAATTTAGCCAGCTAGCTAGAGACACTTAAGGCAGACTTTAAGTCTGTCTTTTGAATGGAACCCTCTGCTTTTATTTCTCTGGACTCCCTCTCAGTCTAACTCTTATCAAGCAATGATCAAAAAATTCCTTTTAATTCCTATAATTCATCTAATTACTTCCTAGGCCACCACTTGGCAAAATTGTGAAGGAGCCAGGGGAAATTATGGCAAGGAAATTTCTTCCACCACCCTCCTATAATACTCCCTTATGTACCATGAAAATCACAGAGGCTAGGCTCACTGGACAAGCCTGAAAAAGTAAGTGACCTCTGCCCGTATTCCCTCAGAAACAAAATCACTGCTTTTTGGTCTGCATTTTTCCTAGCATAAAGTGTTAACCTCTACATGAATAATAACTCACATTTAAAGTCTGTAAAGCACTTTCATCCTAGCCACCCCATGAGGAAAAATAGAATAAATATTATTTTCTAGGTCCTACAGATGAAGAAGGTGAGGCTCGAAGGAGCTGCTATTGTTTTGCCATCTAGAGAACTACTAAAGTATCTGAGAAAGGATTCAAACCCAAGTCTCCTGATTTCACATCCATGGTTCTATTCATCACGTGATGCTCTCTCTTTCACATACATAAAAGGTAATTAAGAGTTGATACATGCTAAGTGCCAGATAATTGGGACAGACAAGAAGGAGCTATAGGAGTTGAGGGGAGTGAACATTAGAAGCTGAGGGAGTCATGAAAGGCTTCAAGTGTCACTTAAATACCAACATATATAAATGAATAATATAACATTTCTCCCATAAACCTTGAGCTAACACTTCCCACAAAAAAAATATACACAGAGGAAAACTGAACTTTAAAAGGAATCATGCATAGAAAATCTACACACAGGAAACAAGTATGCCTGCATGCACAGCAAGGCCATGTAACCAAGACATATTCATGTAGTTGACTCTTGAAAGTATGGTGAGCCTACTTAGAGAAGTAGTTAGAGTGTGTGGGAGAGTATGCAATGATGAGGAATCTAAGAATGATGTGAGCAAAGAAGTCAAGGTCGAAATGCTTATAATAGATCCAGGGAATAGTGAATAGAAATGTAGAAGAGTGGAAAATAAGGCTAGAAAATTAAGTCAAGGACAAAATGTATAGAGCCTTGAATGTAAGTTTAAGGAATTCTGGACTTGATTCTACAATCAAGGAGGATTAGGAGGAGATGGAAAAATTGGAGAATTTTGAAGGTAACACATACAAAGGGGTATTTAAGGAAGATTGATATGTCACAGCTGTGCAGGATGACTGGGGACAGTCGAGGGGAAGAAATAACTAACCCTATTATTCTTTCTAATAATCCCAGGTTCTTAGGTTCTTTATAATAAACCTCACACCTTCAATATGATTCTGGACATTGTACTTTCCTTTGGAAATCATACAAATTTCCCTCTTATGAGGTCAAAGCAACCAGCACTTTTGTCTTCTATCAGCTCTCCTCAGATGGGAAAGAATAGGAAAACATTCTAGATATCTTACATCACACAGTTCAATTTTTAAAAGCAGCTATTAAACAATTTAACAACTCAACAAATGTTTATTAAGTGGCTACTGATCTCAGACAAAGTTAAAGCTAAAATAGATTTAATCAAAAGAGAAAAACAGGGAAACCACACTATGTGTCAGCCGTATTAATTAATAGTTCTAGACAATATAAAAGAACTAGACAGTATTTAAAAAATGAGCATATACGTGCCCAAAAAAGGCACAGGAACTATATGAATATAAACACAAAACACTTTTTATACAAAGCTAGATCTAAATAATTGAAGTAATATTTATTGTGCATAAAGCTAATACAATAAAAAAAGACAATTTACCTAATCTATTTATGTAATGCCATTCCAATTAAATTACTAAAAAGTTATCTTATTGAGTCAAAAAAATAATAACAGGGTTCATTTGGAAGAGCATAGGGTCAGGAACTTCAACCAAAAAGGCGAGGAAAGATGTAAAGTAACTAGATTCAATAGTATCAGACCTTCAACCATATTATAAGGTGAGAGCAGTATTGAAGAGTAAAATGGATAATTTTGAAAATTTTAAATTAAAATTTTCCTGTATAAATAAACCCTGTATAGCTAAGAATAGAGACAATGCAGAAAATTGGAGGGGGAACTCTCACAATCTCTCAGACAGAATGTGATTGGGGCAGAATATTGTGGTGGTGGATTAAGTCACTACTATGTATAAGTCCTTTTACTAGGCACTGGGGATACAAAGACTTTTACCAATTGAAGAACAACTGAGAACTATGCCTAGTGGAGAGCACTGGAGAGCTATGCGTGGCTAAGAACAGGTCCAACAGAGATCAATGTGATAATATCAGTGGAAGATATATATGCAGCTTTACGGCATTGGAGGCTTGAATTGCCCTTCCATCACTGTGCCTTAGTCACACATGCTCCTAAGTGTACAGGCATACTTGTTCTCTATATGTGGAGTTCTCATACATAACTCCTATTAAGAGTCAGTCTTCCCATCGTGTATGTATTATTAGTGGAAAGAATTCACTCTAGGATTACAGGGGAAATATAATATTCATTTGTTTACATTGCTATTTAATTAAAATCTCTTTGTTTCTAACAAAATGTATCATCTAGTGGACTGATAAAAAAAAAAAACAGAGCATATTGAGGGGGGCTTATAAGCCACACTTTAGAGAAGATTCTAATCCATAAAATACCTTGAAATTGAAACAGGACAAAACAAATCCTGTAGGCTGCATTTTCCTTTGCCCTATCTATAAACTAAAAATTTTTTAAAAAGGAAAGATAGGTTAGAGTCAAATTGTGAAGGATCTTGAAGCATAGAATTTCTTTGTAATATCATAAAATACTAATAACTACCAAAATTAGTGCTGTTACTAGTATCTATTGACTGAGAAAATACGGGAAGACAAAAGGCTACTGTTAATTTAGTAACCCTTACAAATGAATTTATACTTTATTAATCACAGCCGCATCCTTATAGGTTTGACAGTAGTACATATATGTCTGATGTATGTTTCATGTGGTTTACAGAAGGTATGTTTCTTTGTTTATTAAGTCACATTGCATATTTTTTTGGAGTTGATTAAAGATCAAAATTACTGTACCTTGTACACATACAGGTTCACAGACACTTTGCAATAAATCTGAGCTTCTCATCCCTACCTCTCCCCCAAGAGTCTGTAGCCCACAAGTTAGAAATCATTGCACTATTAATGGAACCTGAATAAGTTCCTTGTACAGCTTTAAAATGTTTAACGTTGTTTTAAAATTGAACTCAACAGAGGCAGCTAGGTGGTGCAGTAAATAGAGCACCAGCCCTGGAGTCAGGAGGACCTGAGTTCAAATTTGGCCTCAGACACTAAGCACTTACTAGCCATGTGACCTTGGACAAGTCACTTAACCCCAATTGCCCTGACCTCCGACCTCCAAAAAAAATTGAAATCAATAATATGGATTGAATGTAAGATGAAAAACAGCCATCATTAGTTTGAGGCAAATGGGCCTTTGGTCCAGGACACCAATATCTAGGGTGGCTTACTTCCTCCTTTGGATGGAAGTATGCTTCTTTCTAAATCAGTTGCTATTCCTAAACTCTTCATAGTCTTCAACAGACTTCTCTACAACACAATTATAGATACAGTTGTAGGTCTTCTGAACCATTGTCCCTACCGCCATCACCAAGTCAGATTAGTCCTGTCTTGTCACTAGCCCCTGATATGGGACCATCTTCTGCACAACTGCTACTATCACTTCACATCTCAAAGATTTTGCCACAGGTAGAAGAATTTTTAGCTACAACTCTGAGATGGAAACAATCTGTAAAAAATATTTGAGTAAAATAAACTTTTCTTCTCACCACTGATACGGGCTTTGATGCTGGTACCCTTAGAACACAATTACCAGGAAAAGCAAATTTCTGTCACAGAAGCTGAATTCATGCTGCAATGGGCTCGTTTGTGTCAAGAAGGTCTCTCAAACTCGAATACATTTGCCTTTATATAATACTTTCTTTTTTTTTTCAATGGGGATTTCTATATGATTTTTATTTTTATTTTTTTTTAATTTTATTATAGTTTGCACCATTCATTTCCACAAGATTTTGAGTTACATATTTTCTCCCCCTCTTTCCCCCACCCACCGCCCCAAAACAGCCATCCCAGTGTGTCCCCCCTCCCCCAGTCTATTCTCTCCTATGTCACTTCTCGGTAGGGCAGGATGGATCTCCCAACCGCAGTGCCTGTGTATCTCAAGTTCCAGTTGGATGTAGTTAATAATAATAAT